>JAECUM010001326.1:17500-212574 GCA_016617855.1 Megalonaias nervosa
AGTTCTGTACAGTTGTAAATTTCCATTCACTTTCTCAGTTCTCCTTGATCAAAGACATGTTCTATTTCAGTTTGAAATACATTTTTAAACCAATGGTAGCAGGGGAATCCCATTTAGCTGTAAACTTTAGTTTCCTTTTCACTGTTCTCAAATGATGCATTGTTTTTATACAGTGGTATTTTGCAGTAAAAGCAAAACTGGTGGTGGTTTATCCTTTTGTACATATTGTACAGGTGGTACAATGCAAGGATTTTTTTCTTAATATAAATGTGGGAAGTAGCCGAGACTCTAGATACCGCTGACATATAAATGTGCTGACATATAAAAGCGCAACTTTAAAAGCTTGTAACAATGCTTGTGATGTATATTTAATTTGTATTTTGTTGGCCTTTATCCATGATTATTTGTTACGTATATCTAAATTGTAAGATTGACCTTGGTCAGTAATTGAGTTAAATGCCTAGGTTGCATTTCAGTTAATATTTCAGAGGATTCATTTCTTTAAATTATTCACTGGAATTTCAAGGTGCTCATTATTACTTTTTGGACTAAATCACTATTTTGGAATTGTACTGAATTCATTCAAAGATGTTTTGGATTATATCACCGTGATACATGAAGACTGTTGGCACATTAGCACATTCGAGGCTACTGATATATCATAAAGTTCAATATTAGAATTTGTTCGAATCACTACTGGAATTTATTTGAAAAAGAGAAAGACAAATGCAATTGCAGAAAAAGAGGGAGTTGCAGAGAGAGAGAGAGAGAGAGAGAGAGAGAGAGAGAGAGAGAGAGAGAAGATATGTAAATGGAGTGTGTGTGTGATTATTTAATGTAGCTTTAACAATTTTTCAGTCATATCGCTATGATGTCTGCAGTGTGGCAGTATACAGTGATGTCTTGCACTGGGGCATCATGCCACTGTCTCACCCAGTCACATTATCCTGACACCAGGCCAACCAGTCCCAACACTAACATCTTAATACTGAGCATCTAGCGAGGCAGCTGTTTGTACCATTTTTATGTCTTTGGTATGACTCAGCTGGGGTTCGAACCAGCAACCTCCCACATCAGGGACGGACGCTCTAACCGCTAGGCCACCGGAGTGATCGATAGGTACATGGAAATAAAAAAGAAGAGATGGAAATACAGAGAGAAAAAGAAAAAGAGGCAATGCAATTTAGATTAAAAAATTAGAACTAAAAAGTGAAAAGCAACCCCTCTCTTTACATACAAGCTCATGTTTTGATGCGATCATAAATGATAGGTTAGTGTCAATTTTTAAAGAAGAGGAAGTAGATCAAGATGGCCAAGAGAGCATTGGAATATACTTTTACAAAGTGTACTTATTGGCAAAGCTAATAAAATCTACACTTCACATTCATTACAACAAAGTGTTAATTATGATGTGGTTAAGGAATGTATATTGAGGGGTTATGAGTTGGTACCTGATGTATATCAACACAGGTTAGGAATTTCAAAATGGAAACTGGACAGACCCATGTTGAATTTGCAAGAAAAAAAAGAACAAATACTGGATTGGTGATGCTCTGCCAAAAAGGTTGATCAAGATTAACATAACTTCAGACAGCTTATATTAGTTGAAAGGTTCAAGAATTGTGACGTGAAGACCTAGAGTGGCGAGTACAAAGTTGAAACACTAGAAAATGCTGCTCATACAGCTGATGATTATTCCTTGACTCAAAAGTTTCTTTTGTCTGTAAGTCTTCCTCTCAGTAGTTTTCTGATAAAAATCATCCCATTCTCGTATCAGTACTTGCAAGTCTGAGTCTGGCACGTTTTAGATATCATAATTATGACAAGACTGATAAGGAATCTTTATCTCGATCTATGTGCACTTATTGCAACAAGAAAGTACATGTTATTTCTGATTGCTACAGATTGAAAAATAAGCAACATAATAAAGACAGACTTTCCAAATGCTCTTATTTTAAGATGTCAAGGTCACAGTCATGTATTAAAAGTAATAAATTTGTTGCGTCAAACAAATCAGTCTGATTTTATTATTGAGAATTATAAGCCATTCATGTTGAAAGGTTCTATATGACCTGTGGGCAGTTCTGTCAAGCCTATCCCTATTAAAATATTAACGGACACAGGAGCTTCTCAGAGTCTTTTATTATCAGGTACATTGAGAAACAATCTAGTCAGAGTGTTCTTATTCAGGATGTAAAGTCCGGCTTTATTTTTCCTCTCCAGTGTAGCGAACTCATGACCACTGGATTACGAAACACAGTGATCCACCTACTTTGCTGCTATGGCCACCTACCCAATAATGTTTGAAACCAAAGTATTAAAAATAAATAACAGTAGGAAGTTGAGAAGAAAAATAAAAACATTAAATGATTAACTTGCATTATAATTTAATTAAGCCATCCAGATAAGCATGTATGAATATGACACATATTTCATTGCATACAGTAAATGACTATAATCATCATCTCCACAAAAATGTTTAAAGGTCACTGGCCACCTATATTGTACAAATGTGTGATATTATTATAGTCATAAACAAAACGCATTTGTTATGTATGCACACCATAAAAATGTTTAATTAGTCTTAAAAATCCGCTTTTTTTAATGAAAAAATTATTCGGTAATCTCCGTAAACAATCGGTAGTTTCAGCGTGCCAGAAATGGATATGACGTACATTTATCCCTTCTATTCAACCTAGCCATTCAAGTGTTTAATTTCCCCACGTAAATGTCTATGTGATATATCTTACGATCGTGCTTTTGTACAGCAAATATTGTTCACTGTGTTGCATATGGATGTAACCAAAAGAGTGATGATGGGAAAAGGGTTCCTTCTTTTTCCAAAAGACCTCGTTTACCAGAAAAAAAAAAGTGGATTCAAGCAGTTGAATCGAATAGGATGAGGGATGGGAAGTCGTATCATTTATGCCGGATTATTGTCAATTTGGCCCAAAGACAATTCGGCCCATTTTGAAAGACAATTCAGCCCAACTTAACAATAGTTTTAACAAGTTCTTTTTCTTCAAACAACAAGTAGATACTATGTAAGATAGGTTTTAGAAATAGGTTTTAGAAAAAAAACTAAATTTAAACAAACTATCTTGATACTCTTTCAAAAAAAATAATCATGCTTCATAATGTACATATATATGAGAGAAAACACGAGATAACATATCATGCTCGTTCTAATTTAAGTATTTATATACATCTTTTTATGCTAAAAAAATACATGCATCTGCACAAAGACATTCTCAGTTTAAGTCTTCTGGTCAAATTATCAATATTAATTTATAAAACAATAATACTTAATAGAAAATATTCTGCAAAATACGTATACATTTTTCTAAGGGTAGTGTACATGAGATATTATAACAAATATATTTAATTTTAGGCTTCAGGTTGTAACACTGCTGCATATAATACACATTCGATTACACATGCAAGAGAGAGAGAGAGAGAGAGAGAGAGAGAGAGAGAGAATAATGTTGAGCATTTTGTCAGTGTTTAATTGCTGCAATATGAAGCTCTTACCAGTTAATTTTATTGCTTGTTTCTATTTTTCAAGTTGTCTTAGTGTGTGCACGCGTAAATTAAAAGCTTGTCATTACTAGTCATTATCGTCAATCATATTTGCTCCATTATTCCATACAAATAAGAAAGGAAATAATTTTGTGTTGAATTTGTGCCCCCCCCCCTGCACTGTACAAAAAAATTGATAAACATACACTTATTTGAAAAGAAAATGAAAGGAACTAACCTTGCATTGCTATCATTTATTCCTTCTTTTTTTCATCATGCGAAATGTATGAAAGAAAAAAATACATCCACGAACTCCGTACATGTAGCGGATGCCAGTTTGCGTATGCATCCTTACTGTAGTGTGTATCGCTTATGTCAAATAATAAAATCGCAAAAGAGCGAAAATATCACCCGATTGCTTGAAGGCACCTGCCATTCACGCATGATAAGTTTGCAAGGCGCAAACTGACCAAGATTGTATTGTATCCAGGTGAACTATACGACGGTATCTTGCAAATAAAAATCATTATTTTAAAGTACATTCACTGTGAGTGCAAATGATAATCTTTTCGCTAGCATGGGTTACAAAAGTATTATTAAAGCAAGTTATTCTCGTGTATAATATTTGCCCTGCAAACATCAATTATGATTACATCTGGGAAACAAATAGAAGCCCGGGTGATGAGTAAACAACTGGCAGCAAGCAATAAACTCCTTGCTTAAACTTGCCAACAGGATATCAGATACCAAGGTTATTTTATTACAAAGCAAATCAACCCCGGAAACTGACTTTAGTATCTTTTGAGTGTGCCGATTTTTTCTGATGAAGTCGGCCGACATAAGAAAGCCAAGTTTGATTCCTTTAGATTCTTTTAAGTGCGCCGATTTCTTTTTTGTTATAAAGTCGGCCGAAGTAGGGAAGCCAACATTGATTCCTTTTTATCTGTATTAACGGGAATTTTCAAAACAAATCGAAACAATGGAACAGTTTTTAAAGTGACAGAATCTATTCTAGTGCGTTGTGCACGCATATCAATATAAGGCTGAAGAGTAAATTAGTTTTCAGTAGTTTCATCTAAATATTCCCTACCCATAGTTTATAGTGTTTTATTTCTTGACAACAAGAAGCATGTACTTCGTCTTGTGGGGATAAATGTACGTCATTTCCGGTTGGCATCCTCTATAGGTGGGAAATCGTAGCTAAGGGGAAGTAACAGCATTGTTACTTCTATTTCGAGTAATTAAATTATTATTTCTTCTTCGCACTTGATATTCTTTTTTGTTCTTTTTGTGCGAATATAACTACTTTTAATCATGTAATGCAAATCTGATGTAAAAAGAAAAATGTTGAAGTATGGCCGGTGACCTTTAATATAAAAGATGCAACCAGAAGAAAGTAATTTCGGTAAATTTGTGTCATTATTGATTAAATACAAGAAGCTGGCCACATCCTGCATGTTGAGCCCACTCATGAACAATATTCAAAATGTTGGATACAATGGTATTAAAGTGAAAGAAAGTAAAAAATCTGTACCACTGAGGGTAATCTAGGGTGTTGACAGATGAACGAAAGGACATCAAACTCCATCTAAGGTGGAGGAGTCTTGACAAAAATGGCATCACAGGAAGACATATGCAATACTACTGCATTGTTAGATGAAAACATCATCTTAGTGATCTTTGCTGTCTGCATGAACAATCTCTATTATAATCAGACAAGGTAGTTCCTTCCAAACTTGATGAAATGTCAAACTGCCAATTTGTTTTTGGAAGGAACATCAATAAGCAAGGCAATTTCCTTTGTAAAATGTAAATGTATTTGAGTAATTCAAATAATTTCATCTTTACTTATTCAGAGAAAGAAGCAAACAAAATTTCAGTTATCTGTGCTATAATTCCAATTATATTTTTTCCCCTTAAGTTCAAAAGACAGATAAAAATGAGAAGTGGGCAGCAGACCTCTGAGCACACTAAAAGCAGGTTCTAAAATGCAAAAGTCAAGAATATAGATGTGACATAATCTCATTGATTGACATTTTGAACATCTGACAAATAGAACTGTTGCATAAACAGATTCATCTGAAAGATGTTTAATAAGTTTTGCCTTCAGAATATTCAAACAAACTTAAGTTGGAGCAATAAAATTGTACTAGACTTGCATTTAAGGTATGCAATGTCCCATTTCAAAACTGCCGTAGATTTCTTACCAAAGTATACATGTCTCAATCTACTATGGGTAAAGAAATTAAAATCCAAACTTCTTTAAAACTAATACGAAAAATATATACAGGAAGAGCATATCTGTAAAAAGAAGCAAAATTTAAACAGCATATTAAGAAACTATAATGAATAATTATACTGAAGTAATCTTGACTTCAGAGACAACGCTCTATTTTCTGATGGTAATATTCAAATTTACATTTTTGAAACATGGTAATACTTTCAATGTTTGTTTAATTAATGACAAATATATAAGAACTACTTCACTGACAGGAAAAATATTTGCTCAAGAAAAATATGAAAAGGTACAAAAAACAAAACTATAAATCTGAACACCAATTTAAACTTCCTTGGCTTGAATGAAATTAATCAAATTACCAAAATGAAATCTAAGAACACATTGTAATCACAACTGGAAAATCTACCCTCTTTGTTGGCCTATAAATCGCTGCGAAGTTTAAGTCACATTTGCACATTTTGTACAGTTTCTATCCTTCATCCATATACAAGTAGATGCTGAGTATAAAACAAGGACAGAACAATATCTCAATTTTGTCATTTTCACTACTGTTTGTTCCACATAACATCATAAATTTTCCATAAATTTGCAGATCAGAACTATCAAATGTAGCTAAAAAGTACCTAATTCGATTCACACAAAATATTTAAAACAATTTAGCTACATTTAGCTACAGATGATCTGAAAATTTAATGAGTTACAGATAGGATAAAATTCGTTATGCTGCATGAAATGCACTTCAGCAACTTTCAGTTTCAGGAATATTAATGGTATGTATTTCAGATTACAGGGAAATTGCATCACTGATACTAAAATGTCTTTACCAGAGTTCTGTTTTGATGAGAGAAGCATATGCATTCCATCACATTTCATGCTATTCTGTACATTACTGCCCTGTTTATCTGAAGCTTTTGTGAAAGAGAAAACAGCAATAAACTAAACAGTAAATGTAAACTAACAAAATAGATGCCATAATCCTTCAGTTTCAAATTTAAATATTCACAATATTTATATCCATATAGGCTCCATTTAGGTTAAATCCCAAAATGACCACTAAATCATATTGTGTAATTTTCTTTGTATGCACAATGACCTTTCCATTCCAAACAAATAAGAATAAGTTCACGTACACTTCCTGTAGTTAGGTGGCATGTGATTTTCATCTTTGCTCATGCTAGTTGTTAGTCTGAATGACATTTCTTTCGGTGAGTACAAAATGTGTCACTGGTTGAGAAACTGTGTGAGTAAGCTCCTGGCATTACATGGTACTGTATTCATAATACCCTATGGATCGTCTCATTTCCTGATTTGATCTGGTCTGCCAAGCATTGACCTCAAACAGGTTTTAACTGGAATAGCTTGACTCAATCATTGGTGTATTATTTTAGTGCAATTACACCTGATGCACATGAATTTAATATTGAAAATCATGTATATATTTTAAAATCCTTCTCAATGTCGGGTGCTAATTTTGTTAGTATGTGATCTCTTTCCAAAATGATAATTATTTTACACATTATTTTCCATACTTTTGGATAAAAATATTTCTTTTTTACATAATAAAAAATTACATGACGAACGATAACACAATTTGAATGATATAATCCATATAAATGTCGATCTGGAGTAAAAGATGAAGCCCAGACTTTCTAATCCAAAAGTATCAACTTTTAGGCCAGCAGATATTTATCATTGGTTTGAATTTTGAAGGTAAAGGTTCTAGTTTTTAGTTTTAACATAGCTTTAGATTTTGAATTTTTAACAGACTTTAATCTGGCTCCATGGACACCTTGCCATAATAGGTTCCTTCCTCTTTGCCTCTTCACATGCTGCTTTTCCTAGTAGTGAAGCAGTTCTTATAAACTGTCCCAGTTGTCTTTCTATAGCTGCCTTCTCCTCCTTAGGCCAAGGTACTCTAGTCATTTTCTTCTTTTTTGCTTTCACACTTGACTTGCAGTCTTTACCTAAAAAAAATATTATCTTTTACTTTCAGATCTTACAATTCCCAAACATTGATATCATTTTAAACAGGAATTGTTCAACTGTTTACCATGTAAGGGCTGTTCCATTACAACATACATGGGAAGGCACTTTTAAAGTGGTTACTCACCCAAAGATACAATTTAGAATTTTCTTATCATTTTAATATGAACTCTGTGAAATTAAAGTACCCTGGCATATAGTTTTAAAAAACTGCCTTCCCTGGGTACCATGTATGTTTAAATGGAACAGCCCTAAGCAATGTAAAGAAATCAATACTGACAATAGGAAACATTAAAATTAGGATCTTGAGTTCACACTGACAAATATATTATTGTAACATACTATTAATTTGCTTTAACAGCAACAGCTACCAGTGAATATCATCTACAAGCATAGTAAACATTATGTAAAATTTTAACCTCAGCATTACAACCATACAGTATATGAATTGTAGCCAGTAAAAGAAAGTAAACAAGTTTAATGGTTGACATCTCTAGGAACACATCAAATCAAAAAAGGAATAAAGTGCCATTAACTAAATATAATTTAGATATACTGGAATAATTAGTTTTGACATAAAATGAACTCAGTTTAATGTAGTGGGATAAAGTTATCACCGATTTTTATTAAACAATCTTGAAAGTACAGATGTTAGCATTAACAGTGATTTCTTTATTTTCATGTGAAAACTTGTGTTTTGTAAACAAATATGTTTCTGCTGGTGCTCTAATGCTGTGAAATATAATTATTTTGATACAACAAAAGGTCCAAGCAATCTAGTATGATACATTTAGATAACATGTTATAATCATGTAATTTCAACTTATTGATATTACTAAGTGGATATACTTAATGCGTGAGCTCATTTTCCAATACGGATCATCATGGGATCTTGAAATTAGTTTTTTGTTGTAACCATCAAGAAAGGAATTTACAGCTTTAGTGGTTTTTGTGATCACATCTGGTTTTTGGTAGGGTTTTTTCTAATGCACTGCACATCAATTTATTCAAGTGCTAAACTCCAAGAGCATAAAGTTTAATAAATTACTTTCACAAATTCCACTGTTATGTAAATTTAATTTGCATTGTTTGCTAGTTTTTTTTTTAAATTTTGTATTTAATTACATCCTATTGTAATGTAACATTGTATGTTGGACTTGACCTTGCCCAATTGAGTTCATCTTCTGCTTGACCTGAATTGACATTTTTTAAATTTTATTTTGCAAACAAAAACTACATAGATAAAATATTCTCTGTGTGTATGGGCTAAATATCAGGATCATTATTAACAGAAGTAAATATGTTTATTTGGGTCTGGGTCTAGGTTTTGAAATTCCCTTAGTGTAATTCACATAGTCCAGGTTCTGCTTTCTAATAACAACTAACAGTTTTATTTTGCAAACATTAGGATCATTCTAGAATGTTATTGTTCAGAAGGTTATTGTTCATTAGGTATTAGGTTTTGTTTTAGAAAATGCTAATTGTGACCTGAGGTCAAGTAAAGAACTATATATTCTTGTAACTGAGAGGATTTTTCAGTCATGCTTTAAGATCTAGCACTTTCAAGCTGAATTATAAGTTGTGTTCAGTATCTTATTTCGGGCCAGAATCTTTTTCTTCATATTATTGAATTCAAGTGATTATTTTCTCTGGAAATACAAACGTGTTCTGATAAAATTCTTGGCTAGAGACATTCACTGGAATTTATAGTGAATTCAAACCTGGAATTATATTACTGTGACTCAACAAAAGACTGTTGGAACATCAACACTCTACAAGCTACTACAGACACATCAACACCCCCAGTTTTGGATTTAATAAATTCAGGACTTTAAATTATTAGGACTTGTATCTGTATTCTAGGATTATTTGGGATTTAATTCATAATACCATAAGTTCCTTTTAATTACATTTTGATTGTGTATTCTAGGGAAATAAATCATTGTTGAATTTTACATCTTATTACTTTTCACTCTTTTCTGTTACTTATCTTAAGAGCATGGACTTGTAACACAGCTCTTTCTCCTTCTTCTTCTTCTTTTTCCTCCACCTCTGAACCATCATCCTGAAGGTCTTCAATAACATTGTTACGTGTAGGCTCGTACAATGATAACAAAAGAAAAGAGTGAAGACAACAGGCTTTGTATATTTTAACAAAATAATTTATTTCCCTAGAAAACAATGTAAAAATTGGAAAATAGAGCTTACGGTTTGTGAATATAATCCAAAATTTAATCCTAACAATGAAAAATACAAGTCCTATCACTAAATAGTTCTATTAGAATCCAAGTTCGAATCTCGACGACATTCCAATATGGAAAGCGATGACGTCAGATGTGGTCCTTGTACAAATATCAACAATTCCTCAATTGAATCACAGTTTATGTTTCCGAATAATTCCAGAATAAATTTCCATTGAATTTATTTCTCCCAGAATTTATAAAACAGTACACTCGTTTGGTTTTCGAGAGAATAAATTATTAAATTCAAAACACAAATGAATTTCAAAAACAATCTAGTTTTAACAATAAAATAACCTATCCGGCCTTCTAGGTATCAGGAATACAACTGACTGGTGAGCGCTTAGAAAGGGTGATATATTCACCCTAATTATCATCCCGTTCTCGCGAGATAGATTACGTGGTCTCTTAACACTCAAATAACGCAATAAGAAAAATGCAATTTGTCACGTAGGGAGAACCCCTATCTATTATCACTCTGTAACAAATTTAAAAATAAAACATTGTTTATCTGACTAGACGAAATGGCCTTGGCAATAGCCAATCGTTCTCGCGTAGCGCTTACACCACCGCGAACCAAGGTAAACTAAAAATATTACTAATGTAATACATTTTACGTCTTAGATAAACAGAATTAATGAAAAAGAATTTCAAATCCCATGAAAATAATCATTACAATAAAATGTAATGAAACAAAAATAAAATAAAAAATAATTTTAAACCTAACACACAAGCAATTTAATTAAATATACGTAACAAGAAACATGAAAGATTTATATAATAAAGCTTTCTTTTTACCATATGTAAATTATACATGAGATAAACAAAATTACATAAGAAAATTCTTATGAATTATACAAGTGTATATGAAATAATATTTCTATACACGGGAAAGTGCATCTGCAATCAAATTGTCTTTTCCTTTGATGTGCCTGATGTTGAGATTATACTCTTGCAAAAACAAACTCCACCTTAATAATCTTTGATTTTTATTTTTCATCTTGTCGTTGAAAGTAAGGGGGTTGTGATCATTATACACAACAACCGGAGAAGGAGCTGAGCTAATGTAAACTTCAAAATGTTGTAATGCCAATATTAAAGCCAAACATCCCTTCTCGATTGTTGAGTAATTTCTTTGGTGCTTATTTAATTTCTTAGAGAAATAGCACACTGGGTGATCAACATCATTTCTATCTTCTTGAATGAATACTGCTCCAACCCCAACATCACTTGCATCCGCAGATAATTTAAAAGACTGATTGAAATTTGGAGCTATTAGAACTGGTGCACTCTTGAGTATGGCTTTTAATGTATTGAAAGCTTCCTGACATTTTCGGTCGAGAGAAACTTGTTTCTCTTACTTAACAAATTTGTCAGAGGTTCAGCAATATTGGAAAAATTGGAACAAAACTTTCGATAGTATCCGGCCATACCTAAAAATCGCATTAATTGCTTTTTACTGACAGGCACAGGAAAGTCAGAGATAGCTTTAACCTTAGCATCTATAGGTTTAACTTGACCATATCCCACAATATGTTCTAGAAAAGTTACACAAGCACGGCAGAACTCACTTTTAGATAAATTGATTGTCAAATTAGCATCAGTGAGTCTGTCAAAGAATTTCCGAATTGTGGCTAGATGTCCTTTCCAGGTGTCGTTGTAGATGATGACATCATCAATATAAGCATCACAATTATCTAGACCAGAAATAATCATATTCATCAAGCGTTGAAATGTACTTGGAGAATTCTTCATCCCAAACGGTATTACTTTATATTGATAGAGTCCCTCTGGAGTCACAAATGTCGAAATTTCTTTCGCTCTTTCCATAAGTGGAATTTGCCAAAATCCTTTCAGAAGGTCAAATTTGGTGACGTACTTCTCATTTCCAATTTTATCAATACAATCATCAATCCTTGGTAATGGAAATGAATCTGTTTTTGTCACACTGTTTACCTTCCTATAATCAGTGCACATATGGAAAGTTTTATCCGGTTTCGGAACAAGTATACATGGTGAACTCCAATCACTTTCACTGGGCTCTATGAAATCATTCTCCAGCAAATACTGAATCTCCTTTTTCAAGTATTCCTGTTTGAGAGGGTTCATCCTGTATGGGTGTTGTTTCACAGGTTTTGAATCTACAATTTCAACGTCATGAAAAATTTTGTTTGTCCTCGTAGGAATATCCGGAAACAAGTGCTCATATTCGAATAATACCTGTTTAAGTTCATTTGTTTCTTGTTGTTGCAAATGTAAAACTTTCTGGTCTAGATCTTTCATAACTTCCGAATTCCGAAGATTTGTTGCTCCAAGATCAACGGTGTCTAATTGAATTTCTTCACTTATATCCTCAGTTGGTGGGACATGTATAACTAAATTAATTGTATTAATTTATTTGGCTATCTCTTTCAATATACTAGTACTCCATTAATTTTATTTAGATCAGAGTACTATTATTATAATTTAACTCATTCATTTTCTTCTTTACTTTGTAAGGGCCGTAAAATCTAATTTGAAGAAAATTTTAAAGAATGAGCAAGAGAGAATGAACTCTATTACAAGACTCAAATGTTCTCTCAAGTTTTGCGAAACCCAAGTTTCACTTTTGACTTAAATTGCTGAGTGCCAAATTCAAGCATAACAAGCTGGAAAATTCCAGACAGAAAATTTGGCCTTTGACCTGATTGTAAAGATTTGGGATGGCCAAATTGAGTAAAAAACTTTATCAAAGATTTTACTATGGTATGCCTCTGGGAATCTTGTTGACGCACACATAATGGTCAACAAATTTTGGTTGCCTGACTTGGTCTTTGGTAAGGGACCAACACAAAATCTACCATAATTCTTCTAAATGGTTCGTCAAATGCAGGAATTGGTTGCAGAGGAGCCTTAGGTATCTTCTGATTGGGTTTTCCTATCATTTGACAAGTATGACAAGATCTACAAAATTTACAAACATCACTTTTGATTTTTGGTCAATAAAAGTGAGTCAAGATCTTGTGATAAGTTTTATTTATCCCTAAATGACCAGCCACAGGAGTTTCATGGGCGAAACTAAGTATTTCCTGTCCGTAAGATTTTGGAACTACAATCTGATAGTTCACTGACCACTCGTCATTAGCAGGTACCTCAGAAGGTCTCCATTTTCTCATAAGAATTCTATTTTTAATGAAATAACAGACATGTACTTTAGTGGCTTCAGTTTCACTAATGTCCCTCTGAAACAAACAGGAGATCTCAGGATCTTTTTCCTGTTCGATGACAAGTGATTGTCGTTTATCACCCTGATTAGATAAAAGAGAATGAGTATTTAAAAGATGATCACTGTGATCAATTCCTTTTGATTGATCCAAATTAGAAGTGAAAGTGACCTCATCAAAAGCCTGACTAATACATGTGTCAGCTAAAGGAATACATTCCATATCAAAATCATTCTCAAGAGCTTTCTTTGCCATAGCTCTGGTAACTGCACAAGCTGGATATAACTCAGGGGATTCTTTTTCAATTGGATCAACTTTCTGGTCCCAAGAAGGCTTTTCAGTTGCAAGTGGATTAACCACAACCTTGTCTCCAGCTAGGTCGTTGCCTAGCAACAAATGAATGCCCTCAAAGGGTAAGTTAGACATTATACCGACTGTTACAAGTCCTGAAACCAAGTCTGATGACAAATTTACAGAATGTAGAGGAACATTAACAAAGCCGCCCTCTACTCCCTGAATGAGAACACTCTCATTAGAACAGGACTTCTCAGAAAAAGGCAAAGTACCTGATAATTAAAGACTCTGAGAAGCTCCTGTATCCCTTAAAATTTTAATAGGGATAGGATTGGCCAAATCACGCAAGAGTGATATAGAACCCTTCGACATGAATGGTTCATAATTCTCCATAATAAAATCAGACTGGGGTTTATTAGACCCAACAAATGTATTGTTTTCAATGCATGACTGTGACCTTGACCTCTTAGAAATAAGAGCATTTGGGATAGGTCTATCTTGATTCTGATGCCTATATTTCAATTTAAAGCAATCAGAAATGACGTGTCCTTTTTTCTTGCAATAGGTACACGTAGGAATAGACAAGGATTTTGAATCAAGTTTATCAGAAGCTCGATTTTTAGAAGTTGTGCCAGATTGATTTTTAGGAGGAGTTGTATTGGGCTGGAATACCTTTCTACCAGTAGACTGCTGAGTGAATGATTTGCCTACAACAGGAACTTTATGAGTTAAGGAATACTCATCGGCAGCAAGAGCAGCATCTTCCAAGGTTTCAATCTTATGCTCATAAAAATACATCCTAATGTCACTATGGACATTATTCTAGAATTCCTGAAATTTTGCTGATAAGCCTGGGGGACCAACTCATAACCCTTCAAAATATAGTCCTTAACCACATCGTAGTCTGCACTCTGCTCTAGTGACAGTGAAATGTAAATATTACGAGCTCTACCAGTAAGTACACATTGCAATAATAGAGTCCAGTACTCCCTTGGCCACTTCAAATTTTCAGCAACTTTTTCAAAATAAGGGAAATATCTATCTACTTCTTTTTCCAGAAATGGGGGTACTAGCTTGATATTTCTTATAACATCAAAAGGAGGGGAGTGTTTTCCTTTTTCCAACTCTTAATTCTTTCTTTCTGATTTGGAATTCCCTTTCATCCTTCTCTCTTTGTATTTGCATCTGCATTTGCCTTTCTTCCCTTTCTCTTTCCATTTGCATCTTTTCTATCTGAAACGAACTTGTCTTATCTCTAATTCCAACTTTTTTAGCTGGACTTCCATTTTCAAAATTTTCAAACACTCCTCAATAAAATTCAAAAAACTCTCTACTTTTGATGATACTGTGAATGAAAGCCTGTTGTTTTCATTAAAGATTTCAAACAAAATGTAAAATAGTACTTGGGATTTAGAAACTAGGGGAATTTAAATTTCAAAAAACAATTTTCTGAAATATTTAACCAAAATTCATATATCCTGGACAAGCCCCCAAGTTTCTCCTGTTAGATGTAGGCTCATACAATAATAACAAGAGAAAAGAGTGAAGACAACAAGCTTTGTATATTTTAACAAAATAATTTATTTCCCTAGAAAACAATGTAAAAATTGGAAAATAGGACTTATGGTTTGAGAATATAATCCAAAATTTAATCCTAAGAATGAAAAATACAAGTCCTATCACTAAATAGTTCTTCATATTAGAATCCAAGTTCAAATCTCGACGACATTCCAATATGGAAAGCGATGATGTCAGATGTGGTCCTTGTACAAATATCAACAATTCCTCAACTGAATCACAGTTTATGTTTCCGAATAATTCCAGAATAAATTTCCATTGAATTCTTTTTCCCAGAATTTATAAAACAGTACACTCGTTTGGTTTTCGAGAGAATAAATTATTAAATTCAAAACACAAATGAATTTCAAAAACAATCTAGTTTTAACAATAAAATAACCTATCCGGCCTTCTAGGTATCAGGAATATAACTGACTGACGAGCGCTTAGAAAGGGTGATATATTCACCCTAATTATCATCCCGTTCTTGCGAGATAGATTACATGGTCTCTTAACACTCGAATAACGCAATAAGAAAAATGCAATTTGTCATGTAGGAAGAACCCCTATCTATTATCACTCTGAAACAAATTTAAAAATAAAACATTGTTTATCTGACTAGAAGAAATGACCTTGGCAATAGCCAATCGTTCTGGTGTAGCGCTTACACTACCGCGGACCAAGGTAAACTAAAAATATTACTAATGTAATACATTTTACGTCTTAGATAAACAGAATTAATGAAAAAGAATTTCAAATCCCATGAAAATAATCATTACAATAAAATGTAATGAAACAAAAATAAAATAAGAAATAATTTTAAAACTAACACACAAGCAATTTAATTACATATATGTAACAACATCTGTAAGAATAAAACTTCAAATATATTTTATATTAAATAAAATGTAAAATCTGGACACTTGCCAATTGTTTTCATTATCAAAAATGCTATAACAATGTAACCAAACTTGGTATGTGTCTTATATCTTGCTATGATCTGACCTTTAAAATTAGGACCTATGAAATATGTGAAAATGGTGAGCTATAATGTATATTTGCATATAGTTTCATCATCATATTTCCTGAAGCTAAGAAAACTACATATCAGATACATAAAACACATTAGACAGAAAATGTTTCGCTGTACATGACACTCTGTCTAGCTATGATACAATCTGGATTAAATAACATCAAAAAGACATGAATGGACAAAACAACACTGCAGAATAATCGGACAGACTTTGGATAGCACAATGACAACATCATTCTTCCAGCTATTTTTAATAATAATGAGAAATATTAGATTGCAATGGGAAGAAAAAATGAATGATCAATATGCAAAATGAGGTCAATAAAATCAAATTAGGGTAATTATAGGAATTTTAACAAGCTGAATGTCATCTATACCTTAACTTTGTGCCTTACATCATTTCATTATTTGAGGACCATTTATCAAGCCCAATATTGATATCTTCCAAGGAGTCAGGATAATCAGTCTTTGGTTGTGTCAACAACCCTTTCCCATTTTTACTATGCAACAGTAGTTAGAAGCATTATAAGAAGCTGCTACTAGGGTACCAGTCAGTCATACCATGTAGGGCATCACCCCTGATATAAACTGGTGGAGGGTCCATGTACTGCCTGAACAATCACTGATCTATAGCATAACCTATCGGCAGTCAACAACAAGGACAAGTTTTCAAGAATATCTCTCATACTAGACAGCCCATATTGAAAAAACTGTTCAGATTTGATTCTAATTGTGTTAGTCATATAAAATTTACTCTGATGCCTATCTCCTTACAGACGTATATACAGATAAAATCAAGTAGTTTTGTTTTTCAAAATGTGTTGACCATCGTTTCAGTAGATTGAAGAGTTATCGAAGCAGAGATATGTCCAATATGTTTGAACTAAGATTAAATTTTCTTTTAACAAAATGACTAATAACTTTTGGTGGTCAAAACATTTTAAAAAAGTAAACTACTTGATTCTGTCTGGATATACTTCCACAAAGAAAAATGTCTCATGTTAACTACAGTATGACCAAAGCAATTAGACAATGGAACATGTATGCAGCAGAAATTGTTTAGCAAATGTGTGTGTGTGATTTGAATTTTTAATGTAGCTTTAAAAAATTTTCAGTCATATCGCTATGATGTCTGCAGTGAGACAGTTTATAGTGATGTCTAGCACTGGGACATCGTGGTATAGACATGTAGGATCTTGTCCCAACCAGTCACATAGCACTGCCTTAGCAAATGCGGGGCCCGATTAGGATCATTTTGGCTGGGCCCCCTGGATTTATGCATGGGGCCACCTGTGAACAAGGAATTTGAAAATAAACTTTAAAACAAGTTTTATATGATATTGAACTTAAAAGCTTTTATATGATATTGAACTTAAAATTGGTCCAACCGTATGAAAAAAACGGCACTGCAGTCACATTATCCTGACACCAGGCCAACCAGTGCTAGCATTAACCTCTTAATGCTTAGTGCTAAGCGAGGCAGCTGCTAGTACCATTTTTATAAGTCTTTGGTATGACTTGGACGGGTTTCGAACCCACGATATCCTGTTTCCGAGGCGGATGCTCTAACCAATAGGCCACCAGCATGGTTTGTTCAGGAAGTAAGACAATGACCACCCCTAATCCCACTATACATATCAGGGGCAACATCTTACACAGTAAGACTAGGGTACCAGTGTTATGTTCCTCAATTAGCAACCTTAATACTGTAGTAGTCCATCATTCAAGCATTAATTTCTAATTTCTAAAACAGTAATGCAGCCAGTGCCTCTAAAATTCAATTCTTTACTGACCACTTAATGGGGCCTTCAAGGTGTCAACTCCTTAATTCATGAACATCATTTAAGATTCAAATAAAGCTAGTCATAATAATACATTAAATATTGCATATGTAATAAAACTATGCACTATTCATTTGATTCTACAGAAAGATGGATAAGGAATCTCAAGATAGAAACAATCATGTTACTGTTTTGACAAGGTATGTCCTCCTTACACACAGAGGCTGGGTTCTCAATAGATTTCCAAACTAAATAGTCATTTGACAATTAATTCCAAAATTTCAAGGGCATTTTATTACATATGTCTTCTCAAAGGTTGCAATTTAAATCATTCCTAACACTATACTGTATAAGTTTCCATATTGCAGCTATATTAATGTGCTTTATACATGAGAAATCATGGTCTAAAAAAACAGCAGATACTATAAAACAGTATCATCCTACCCCATTCTGATGATGCACTGTTTTGACCCCAAGTCATAAACTCCCAGTTCTCAAGAGAATGAATCTCTCATGACAAAAAAGTTACTTGCCATAAAAAATCCATTTCACCAATTATCCTGTTTTGAATCAGTAAAGTTCTCATCAAAGTCCTTAGTAACTATTTCGATAATGCAAACCGACCTCTGCCTAAAACAGTCAGCTACTAAATATGTGATGCCAATGTGAAGACAGTGGACACCTACATCAGTAACACTGTTTAGAATACTGTAATGAATTCTGAAGTTCCATGAGGAACTGTTGCAACAGATTCTTTGAGGTGGTTCTTTGTTACTGTAATATGCGCATATTTACAAGAAACAAATACTTTTATGCTACATTTCATAGCTGTATCAGAGTCCTTTACATTTGTTTAAGGGGCCCTGAGTGGCGGAGTGGTCTAAAGTGCTCACCGTTCCGGATCACTGCTGTCTCACCTCTGTCTGCATGGGTTCAAGTCTCAGGCTCAGTTAATGTGGGTACATGAGAAAGCTTGCCAGTAGCTTCTCGTGGGTCAGTGGTACTTTCCGGGGTTTCGAGGGTTCTTCCTCCACCTGTTATACTGGCAGACATGTATAGCCTATCTTGTGCTGAAAAATAGCATTAACCCCTACAACAACAACAACAACAACATTTGATATATAAAAGTGCTATGATCTTAAACCTGATGATAAAAGCAATTTTACTTTAAAAGTAAATTTTCAATAATCCTTTAACAGAATCTTGATATTTAACTCAATCTGACCTATATAATTTAGTTCATTTGATGATAAAGGTAAGAAAGATAATAAACTGATATTAAAATCTTCTCCTGTAATTTTGTCTTGTGTCTATGATTATATGCACTTCTCGAGAAATGAGTTATGATGGATGCATATGCACAATGCCCATTAATTTGTTAAAAATGGGTCAAAAGCTAAATCTGATAGGCTATGTTTTTTTACTAACAAGTAAGCAATTTAATTATAATCATGATTTTCCCCAAATTTTATTATTTTTGCTTTCAAGACAAAATCTCTCCCCCAATCAATATTATGATAAATATAAGACAACCTTTAGGAATGCTAAAGTGAGTTTTTTTGTCTCATTTTCCCTATAACTCTGAGTTTTCTATGTACTACTGTTGTTACTCTAAAACATTGTTTTCTACTGGAGCATATATTACAACAGTGGCATGGGGAGTAGTAGACTTATATGAAGGTGCAAAGTGCGACAAATCTTAACTCGGGCAGTTTGGGAGCCATATATTTATGGATGACGTCACCAAGATTTGTATGTGGGAACCACATATTTATGATCAAACGTCACCTAGCTCCATGTATGGATACCATATATTTATGGCACAGGACAGTGACGTCTTCTGATGTCCAGTCTAAGCCAACTATTAATTGTGTGCTAATAATAGCAGGGAGATAGCACATGTAATAGTCCATAGCTCTGTATCACTGTAACAAAACATCAGTGAAACAAATATTACAACAGACTTATTTACCCAAGAAAGCTGTTGTCAACACTGTACGTTGATGTAAGCAATCTGGTGGCTGTTAATTATAGTTGCTGTCTCACAGCTGACTCATAGCCAGTTGCTGTCTCACAGCTGACTCATAGCCAGTTGCTGTCTCACAGCTGACTCATAGCCAGTTTCTGCTGACTACTCTATATAGGTTTGGAACAGTACTAAGTAGAATAAAGTTCATTAGGGCTTTGTGTGGAAGTCTAGAGGTATAAATAGCAATATGCAGAGTTTTCCAAATTTAAGAATTAATTTTCAGCAGGAATATACGTTTTGATGTGAAAGTGCTCTGACATATCACGTCTTGACATGGCCATCCCATTCAGTAACAACATCAAGTTCCACTAAATTGAGCTTGAACTATAGTCTGAATATACCTCCCTGTTTGTTTGTACCCCCCCCCCTTCCAATTTAAAAAACAAAAAGCACAAATGAGATTGAAGATGCTCAGAACTTAATCAGTTCATTTATTGATTTATTATTTCAAACTCGATTATGCCCAGGGGCGCCCTAACACAGCTATCATCTGTGCGTTTCACTGCAAATGAAGTTTTCAGTTTAAAAGATGACCATGCCTGTCAGTCATTTTTAGTTTCTGGACAAGTCCATTTTCAGCAATGGGGAATATGCAGGACTAAAACATGTATGTACATAGAAGGAAAATACTATGTTGTCTGCTTCCAATATTTACAATGTCGAATCAAGCAAAAGAAAAGAATGACAATTACAAATTTGCCTTTCCCGTGGATATAACAAGCGGTGTAATTTCTATATTCATGTGTGGAAAGAGATATAAAACTAAACTCTCAACATTATGGTAATTTATGGAACTATCCAGAGTTACCGAATAGGATGAACTATGTCACAAAGCTGTCTGAGGAAAAGAGACTCGCTCTTAGTGTACACGACATGCCGCCATGATAGTATGGAAAGACCGTTAAGCTTGAAAAGTGCGGAGGATGCTGTGTCATTGCCACTCTGGTCACAGTCTGGTTAGAAATTCAATGAATGAAATGACTAAGTTCTGTGCACTTTTTCTCACATTAAAGATTTCCGCTATGAAATTGGTGGCAGGGTACAAACAAACAGGGAGGTATATCTATCTATAAATATGCTGATGCAGTCACACTTGACTATTAAGCAATGGGAGGTATTTAGTCAAAGATAAAGTAAAGATGGAAGTGATAGGACAGTCAGAAGAATAATGATAGGAAAGGCAAAAATAAGTAAATGAGTGTCATTGTACGTTTTCGTCCCTTCATACTCAGGCCAATCCAGCTACTGCAGCGGTGATGAGATAAGGAACCTCAACCGGCATAGCCCTGAGAATCCCTAGGTCTTACTTGTAGCTGACTAGTTCATTAGAATGTGATTTTGGAAAGCTCCTGCTTGTGAGATACCAAGTCAGAATTCAGACTATAGTAACCAAGTTTGTTTATCAATGAGTCTGTAATGTACAGAGCCTTATCTTCTGCTGGGAGTATATTGTATCATCAAGAGTGAGAACTGTACTCACTTGAAAGGGACCAACCATTTACTTTCGAGGGTATCAGGTACTGACACCGAGGTATACCATTTTCCTTTCCTTGTCTATCTGACTTTCTATTAATTTTCCTTTTCTTTTTCGTTCTTTTTTGAATAATAAAAAGAAAACAAGAAAAAGCACAATATTCTTCTTGTACTATAAAGTTCATTTTGCTCTGCTTCTCTCTCAACAAATTAAAAAGGAAATGGATCAGAGAGAGAGAGAGAGAGAGAGAGAGATCCACTTCTTCGTTAATCTACTCTTATGACATCAATATGAATTGTTTGTGACATAGGAATATAATATACAAGACCTTCGCACAGGAGCTCGTATCGTTGCTTACAATTTAACTGCTAGTCAAAATATTATTTTATACTATGTGTATGTCTGATAGTTAAATAAAAGGACAGGAGGAGTCTGACGTGTTATCAATAAAGTACGATGAAATCTCTGACAACATGAAATCACCTTATTGGTTTTGTGTTCATTTATTGTACCGATAAGGTGATTTCATGTTGTCAGAGATTTGATGTAGCAACATGAAATCACCTTATTGGTTTTGTGTTCATTTATTGTACCGATAACGTGATTTCATGTTGTCAGAGATTTCATTGTACTTTATTGATAAAATGTCAGACACCTGTGATATAAGCAATGATACGAGACCCTGTGCATCAAGTTCACTGGTGGAACAGGATACAAGCAAGTTGTCACAGATGATAACGAATGAAAGAATGAACAGCTGTTTTGGACAAATATAATAAACAACTTTATAAAGAATCTTTTTGTTTCTTACCAGTTTCATTGACTTTGTCTTGCCATCTTCCAAGAGTTAGGTGCATTAAGACTCGAAGCAATAAAATCTATGTACACATCAAATCACGCGCCACAAACACCTGTTACGTATCGGCTCGTTCAAAAGTAACAAAAGAAAAGAGTGAAGACAACAAGATTTGTAAGTTTTAACAAAAATAATTTATTTCCCTAGAAAACATGGTGAAAAGGTGAAAATATGAAATAGGACTTACGGTTTGTGAAGACAATCCGAACATTTATCCTAGTACTAAAACAATACAAGTCCTATCACTAAATAATTTTAACTGAATCCAGGTTTGAATCTTGATGACTTTCCAAGATGGAGGATGATGATGTCAGATGAAGTCTTTACACAAATGTCCAGAATTTCATGTTGAACCACAATTTGTACTGTACTATTCCAATTTAGAATGAATTTCACTGAATGTCTTTGTCCTAAACCACTTGTGTAGTTCTCCAGGGAAAAATAAATTATTATTTAAAAAGTAGATGAACTCCTATAGCTGCCATCTATAACAAGACACATCATGAGCTCTACAGATGTAAAGAAAAATAGACTCTTTCCAGCACAAGAAAAATAATACCTTCTTCTCAAGGTATAAGAACGACTCTGACTATTTCACAGGGACCTAAATGTTTAAAAACCGAACCAAAACATCATTTCATGCACACGCACGAAGAACGCATGGTTATTTCATCATCTCACAATTGCATTACACGATATTATCAAATAAGCTTAGAAATGACCTTGGCCACAATCAATCATTTACACCAATTGTTTATCCAGTTGGCAATCTAAAAAAATGCTTATGCAAGCCGAGAGTCATATTTACGTTCTAAATAAACACGATGTTTCTTTAAAAAATATCAGATCCTGTGAACATTATCGTCATCATAATAAAATATAATGATTCAAAAATGAAATAAAAAGAATTCATATTTTAACACACAAGTAATTAAATTACATGATCGTAACACACCACACTACATCAGTCGCACCGGGCTTAAAATATCACACTTTCTGCTGGCATCATCAGTTTACCATTATTACAAAATTATTTTTTTATTAAATCACTAATAATACTAGCAATTATTTTTATGAGTCGTACTTATTGTTATACAAAATTTACAGTGATACTGCATAGAAGCAATGTTCTGAATGGATGACAAACAATCAGAAGTCACAAGCCTTCTGACTGGCTAAGCGTTTGCACACCAATCTACAGCCAAAGGAAGACCGCAAATTGTGTATACAATACACATGGAGTGTAACTGTCTGTCAGACATTACCAACTTTGTGAGGACTTTCACAATAACAAGTAGTTCATCTCTTATGATCATTCTCAACCATTTTCCGAAGAATCATTTTGAGTGCTGGTGTGTAAGTCCTCACAATGTAGTCATGTCCTCGAGATGTTTGTGTGCATTCAAACTCAGGTCCTCGCAATTATACCAAAACACACCCACACACACTATCCAAAACTCCTCTACCCATCATTCTATGGTGTGAGTGTGTGCGAGTGTGAGAATTTAACTAAAGTTTAAAAAATCAAAACACAACAAGAATGGAAGAACAGACTGACAAATTTTTCCCACTTGCATTCCTGAAGCGCGTACATGAAGGAAAACATCACTTCCATTTCAATTCTAACTAAAACATCGCCCAGAGAGATAGAGAGAGGATAAAGACATATATTCATACAGTGCCAATAAAAACAAAACACACTATCCTTATAACAAATCAAGACCAAGAAACACTTATGTTTTCTTTCTGGTATATTCTCTTTTAGAAGTTACAATGAAATTTCACATGACATCAAGGCCAACACATCAGCTCAAATTGTCCATTTTTCCATTTCCATCTTGTCACTGGCATAATTTCTTCCTCATCATCACTTTCTTCTTCTTCTGAACCCCTCTCATCTTTCTTCTCTTGCTTCTTCTCTTTTTTCTTAGGGTACTCTGAAGCCCAGGTCCTTTCTCCTGATAATGATAACAGATATCTTGACTTTTGTCTCTCTTTATTGAATGAAGCGGCCATGTTGGAGACAAATGCCCATATATCTTATAGTTATAGCAAACTTCATCAGCACTTATAAACTCTAGTATGACTCTCATCAAATCAGTGACCACAATGGTAAGTTTTGTTGACATCTTTGCCTGTGAAGTACGCTTTCCAATGATCTCAATCAGGATCCACTGGTGGACCTCGGTTTTGGCCAATTCATGTTGCCATCGGGTAAACTTTATCGCGAAGAATCTCTCCATACACAGATGAAACAGGTGATGCTAAAATACACCATCACGGACATAGATGAATTGCTGAATAATTGTTATACAATCTCGTCTGTGATTACTCGTGTAGCCCAACTAAAATATTCATGGCACCCAACACCACGGGGACTTCTCGATGATATATCGCGTTCATGTATTGAATTAGGACACAGAGGCCTTTGGAACACAAAATACAATCCCGCTGATGTAATTTCATTTGAAATGGTGGCTTGTTACCCAGCTAGTTTTCTGGGATTGGTTGAATGAGAGCTGTATTTTTCACGGTTTGGTCATCCAACACATGAAAGGACCAGAGCTGCGATAAATGGTCTGCTGCCAGAAGTGGGTCTAACTAGATTTGCCCAGACTGAATCATTTGAGTTTGCAGCAAACATACATCCGGTTATTGTTGCTTGGTTTGGTTGTCATTTTAATAAACCAGATACGGGGATAAATCTCCTGACTGCTGTGCAAACAATAAATGTGGTAAGGCTCCAATAGTACTACTGAGATTTATGCTTGACAAGAACATATTGACATCATCGACAGTTTGTACATCGATAATTTCATACAGGCCACAAAAAAAAAAACAAACAGTCTGGCTGCCAGAGGACAACGATATATCGTTTGCAAAAGATATGAGTCGAGAAATTATTGGCAAATTTACTCAGCAGGCCCCATCTGATAACAAGCGTTGCTGTACAATGTTAATTATGGACCAAGCAGAACTTGATATGATAATCACAGATACATCAGCGAAAGGTGTATTAGCGTCTAGGGAGTGTGCAAACTTATCAGATGGAACAATGATCGGTACCATTGTGTGCTACTACAATGGCGATTTGCCCCAGTTTACTCATCTCAGATCTTCGATGCTGGTGGATGCATCAACAAACCTGTTATCGATTATCAACTGATTTCCAAATGAAGCTATTAGATTTGCCATGGACTCATTTTATATAAGTAAATCAAGCATTGCTCCATGGAGTCACTGGAGAATAAAAAAAAAATCGTCAAATACGTGATTATTCTAAATTTGCAGATTATAAACCTCATCATGTGTATTACTGCAATGATAAATTATCACAAACATCATCGGCACCATTAGTAAATGATCCAATCACACGACATAAAACTGTTTATCTTAATGGTTCTGGTGGTTCTGGTAAACAACGTGTGCATTAGAATTATTTTGAAATTCCGATACGGTAGTGCTAACCCCAATTCACCGAGATGAAACAAAGGGGTGTTAAGTCTTGTACTTACCACAGCTTCTTTTGATGGTGCAGTGATGCGTGGATTTCAGTGCGAATGGGTTAGAAATATATTCCCAAAATCATCGTATTTCTTGGTTAGAAACAAAACAAACTGTGGCTATCATGTGTGGCGATCATTGGCAACCTCCTCTGTTTACTGGAGAATCGATACATAAATGGCTAAAAAAAATAATGTTGATTATTGCGAGGAAGTGTTGATAGATCACTGCGCCAGTGATGAATCAGTACAAGAGATAAAAGCGTTAATTAGACTTCAGCCGGACTAGATTCAATTATGAGATAATGCGCAGTGTAATTCCAGAAATGGTGATCAATGACTTCTGGAACTTATGGTGCCCTAATGATCTGATAGTGGCATCCAGAAAAATAGTTTGCGATTCACGTCAGTGTTGATTATTGGAGCTTCAAAAGGAAACATTTCCAACGTTGGCAGTTCCACTATGTTATCGTTCAGTGGATACTCATTGCCAGAATATTCTCATTTCAGGAACGTACCCTGTGGTACAGCAAAATCTCGTTCTTAATTATATAGTTGTTCCAGTGGAGGCTGTTGAGTCGACTCTGGCACAAACGTTGTGCTGGACTCTATAATATGCAATAACAATTCATTCTTCGCAGGGAATAACAATCTCAGATACCAATATTTGGATTGTCGATGATAGTGTTGAATAATCAAATTTAGTGTATTTGGCAGTATCTTGAGTTACAGCAATGTCTCAGTTGTGGAAAATGGTTTATGATCAACCTCAGGTGGGATCCACAACTAAAATTCCCAGCACGGTGAAGAAAACAATTAGAGGGCTATCAGCGAGATGACAAAAAATAAACACGAGTTTGATCTTGATGCTGAATTTATCATTACGCTGAAGCAATGACAAAATATCACTGCACCTGCCATAACACAATAATGTTGTGGGAATATTTTCCTAATGATCCGCTTCAATTTACCGTGGACAGAATCAATGGTAGCCTTGGCCACACACACGAAAATGTGACACTGACATGTCTTGAGTGTAACCGACCTTGAGGAGTTAGTGCCCTGGTGGTAATTGTGTATTTTGAGGAATTACTTGTTATTGTTAACGAACAAATCCACGTCGAGGAGCTGCCCAATCTAATCTGTACGTTGCGGGCCTACCCATAGATCTTACCACACTGGAAATTTTATGTGTGGTTATGCTCCAGATAGGATCGGTTGCTCTTTTTTTACCACCTTCAAATTCACCAGGTTCATATAAATACCTGACTGTCGCATTGCTGCCCAGCATTGGTCTCACTGGCGAGTCGCGTTGATTAGCCAGGATCTATTTCTTCGCGATTGTATCAACAGGTTGCACAGCAATTTCATGACTGACTTTGTTGGCTAACGCGGCTATCCGGTGCCATAGTCTCACAGCCCATTCGCGAAATCTGTCCTTGCTTAGTAATTCCTGGGGCTACTGATGTCCAAAACAATCGCTCAGCAAGTGTTCGATTAAATCGTTCAATGATTGCCTGATCACGATTTATTGCGGCATGTCCGCATCTGATTTTAACATGTTGTTGCATTAGCGATGATACTACATCAAGAAATTCTTTGCCATGATCAACCTGCAGCAACCATAGCCAGCGCAGGCCACCAGACAGCCCAGGTCTACGCGAATAAATTTGTTCAAACACGGCTGAAACTTCAGTTACTGTTTTAGTTGATAGTGGTTAAGCTTGTTTGTATCTGCTTGCAATGTCAAGGACTGTCAATGCGTATTTGTATGTACAAGTTTGTCATTTATGTCCTGTGCCAGTTACAACAGTATCATGTGGTAAAAATAAAATATCTGCCTGATGAACTTCATTGGGCGTGCTGATATCAAACCATCCATGCTGAATTGTGTTAGGCAGTGGCAGCTAAATTTGCCATATTGCCTGTCGGGCAAACCAATCTGTGGAAACACCACATGAGACCCCTGCGACATAGGTGAGTTTGCTAATCACTGCTGTACCTTTCCATGCTGTACCTTTCCAATATCCTCTTGGACTATAATAAATCGACACCATTATTATAATTATCGGACAATTAATTGCATGTTCCAACATATAACTTACCACTCATAGCCAACCTTATCAACCAGCTGGCGATCGACTCTCACATGTTTTTACTTTTTATTGGCTTCAGCATGTGAATCAACTTGACATCAGTGATATGTCGTTGTTTTAGATCTTTATTTTTATATGCTACATCATGGGTGGGCACACATGATCAATCACATTTACTGGAAATTCGCCCGGTTTTGGTTGATTTTTTTTTGTTGTCAAGTCTGATATCAAGCTGGGTTCCAGGATCACAGTAATTACATCCCAGAAGATGTTTTTACCCCAGGTACTTAGACAAAAGGAGTTCCTGGTAATTTTCCGAGTGACGCAGCAATATCACCACCACGTGATGTCTCATGAAACACCACAAACTTATATTTTATTGTGCCGTATTTTACACACATGCCTTTAGGTGCTCACCTGTTATTTTTCATTGTTGTTGCTCTCAGCCCAGTTGTATCGGTGACTGCCTTGCACTGAACACAATATAGACTCATGATTATAAATAATACAAAGTCCTACAATATGAACGTGATTGACTTTTCAGTGACACACAATCACGCACCTGTTAAGCATTATCCAGCATTACCAAACTGTATTCGAGCCATTATCATTGGTCCATCTGGATCTCGTAAAACTCAATTGTTACTCAACCTGATAATGAGGTGTCTCAAATGGGACAAACTTTATTTAGTAGTGCAATCCGCAGATGACCAGTGATGTTATGATGTCCTCAAGGAATTCAAAGAAGCTGCAGGCGATACAGGTGTTGTTGAATTTATCACCGACATCAATGATGTCCTTGTCCGTCAATGCTCTTGATGGTGATATCAATAATCTTGTGGGTTACGATGATGTCATGCTGAACAAACATACAAATCCAACCAGATATTTTCATGAGGCAGATATAAAAACACAGATGTCATTTACGTTACAAAGTGATATGTTCAGATCCCCAAAGTGATCAGAGAGAACTGTAATGTTTTGGTTATCTTTAACGGCATTGATATACATACAATGCGAAATATTCATCAGACTTGGTGACCCGGCAACATGGACATAAATCAGTTTAAAATCTTCTTTGCACATGCTCAGAGAACTCCATGTGGATTTATCAGAATCAGTTTACATGATCTAGCAACACATTATCACATTGGTCTCGATAGAATCTTTGGTTAAGCAACCCGCACATCAAACTCAGTACATGCAGCAACATTTTTTTGTGCCCTGAGGCTGCATCTGAGCCTTGTAGTGCTTCAGTGAAGGATTTCATCTTGCCAACAAAGAAATTAACCCCAGAGGGTAGGGGGTCTGGTCACCACACAAGGTTCAAATTGGCTTTTGGCAATTAAAAGATCAATATTTTCCAAGACCCAGATGGTGGGATGGGTGGGTGGAGTTTTGGCCGGGGGTGGTTGTCGTCCTCAAAAAAGGTCTGTTGCTCGGACATTTCGACCACAAGGGCAATTCAACCCCAAGACAATTCGATCCCAGCATAATTTGTGTTTGTGTGTTCAGCCACACAATTTTCTTCCGCCTCCAGTACAGGAATCCCTTCAACGCAGCTACAATATACAAAAGATAAGCCTTCTCCACTGTTCACAGCAGTTCTGTAGGTAACTATATTGATACAGTGCAGTAAATAGTATATTTGAAGAATTGTTTCTGTATGTTCCTATTTAATATTTATTGTAAGAAAATGCCTGCATTTTCATGTGTTTTGTTCTTGTAATGCAACAAAACTCTATAAATAAATATATAAATAAACAAATAAATAAATAAAAAAGGAAAGTAAGCACAACAGCAGCAGAAAGAGGGGACTAAGCAAAGAAAAATGGCGGCCAACAATTTTTTTTTTTTACCCATCAATAAACCCTCCATTGTGGAATCAGACGCTTCTATGAACAAGAAACAAAAAAATTTCTCGTGAATGACCTGAATTTATACGAGACTCGCAGAGCCACCAATACTGTAATTCTGACCTTAAAAAAAAAAAAGCAAAAGGAGGCGCCCACAACCATGCTGACTGACATTGGATATCTCTTAAATATTGGGTAATTTATATTTTTCAGTTGTTGGATTGCTGAGTGCGAATTTTTATTCAGAGCATTTGTCTCTTTCCATTTTTCTTTTTCCATTGTGCATGAATACACCCCCTGGTGAATCGCTAAGTGCGAAACAAAATATTAGAGAATCAGGGGACTGTCCAGGCTGAATTTTAGTTTCGTAATTTATGATCAAGCACGCCCCCCACCCCCTACCCCACCCCAGGGAATCTGGGCGCTTTAAAATGAAACTCCCTTGGGGGATCAGGTAGGGTCAGGTGAGTTACACCTGTTAGTTTTTTTTTTTAGAATTACCCATTTAAGTATATCTTGTCTTTTTTTGATGCGTCGCAGGTTCCCCCAGTTACAATAGCGTCTGTCACAAACACCGACAATTTGTCTGTTGTGTTTTGGACTCGAAGCCATGAGGTTCTTTCCACTTATTAAAAGTTTGTCTGAATGCTTTTATCAATTCGGCCAATGTCTCACTTAAGAATATACGATGAAATAATTTATATGAGCATACACTTACTGAACAGACAGACAGACACACGCATTTAAATCGTGTAATTTATTTCTCAAGGATTTTTTTTATTTAACATGAACAGATAAATTTCTCCAGCGAATATACAATAATCGAATTTACCTGTAAATTTTAGCTATTTAATATGCTGAACCATGTGACCAGGCAATGCATAAACAGCTTGGGAATTCCAGCGAGTAGCATAGGTATTTTTTATCGCAGTGACATGATAGCAGGCATGACTAAACTGTTGAATCAAATTAAGATCCAGGTGGTTTATTGCATTTGGAAAAACACATCCACTACCCACCGTTTTGTGCCCATAGGCAACCACTTTCTACCCAGCAAGCCACCAAAATATTTTATGTGAGTACTCTCTGGACAACAATTATTGACCATACTTTGATGCCTGTTCATGTTTCATATATTTATGAACATATACAGATTTAGCACTTTGAGCCAATTACTGACACAAGTACAAGATATAAAGCATGCACATATGATAATCTAATTATTTAAACAGTGGAGCTCCCCCCCCCCCCCCGCCGATTCTTTCAAATTTAGCTTATTCACTATATGTTCCATATTTGTAAGCTTTGCTTTTAGGGCTGTTCCATTTAAACATACATGGTACCCAGGGAAGACAGTTTTTAATAAATATATGGCAGGGTACATTGATTTCACAGAGTTCATATTAAAACGATAAGAAAATTCTAAATTGCATCTATGGGTGAGTACCCCACTTTGAAAGTGCCTTCTCTGAGTCCCATGTATGTTTTAATGGAACTGCCCTTAATCTGGCTGCCACCATTGAAGCTTAATCAGCAATCAGAAGCAATCTGTAATATGCTTTTTACATTTCCCTTACTTTTTTTTACCAAGCTGAAATAATTAAGAAACATCTTAACCATTACTCAATAACATAATCATATAAAATACAGTTGGAGCAGATGCTGTTGCTAAACAAGAAAGGGAAACAAGAATGAAAATAGGAGCTCTATTAATTGCTCTTTAAATAGAGCAACATCAAAACATTAGTAAAACAGTACTGCTTTGTTAAGAGTGAAATCATGGGAACAGCAGCAAGTGTGATCAGAAATGTACACTCCTTTCACTATTACTGTATAATGAATCAGCAATACAAATAACATGTTTAGTACTAACAATTAGTGATTCTTGAAAATTAGTGCTGTTGAGGACTGAAGAATTCTGCTTGTGCTCTGAGGGACTTAGTAGAGGTCACATTCTCTGTGTAAATCTGCAATCTGTAGCAGGTACATGGCTTTCAGTGGAGCATGACCTTGTTCCTCTCAATCATGAGAATGATATTCAGCACTGGATCTGAAAGATAAAGACTTTCAGTCAGGAATTAACAATAAGGAAAAACTGACTTTGTACAGGATTTCTCTTTAATTTACTAAGGTTACTAAAAAGATGTACAATAATACAGACCTGTGGTTCCCAACCTAAAACCACATTTTGAAGGATTTTATTACACTGTTTTGATTAACTGATTATTTATTGGTTTTTCTCTCATTTAGCAGCATCATGTCGAAAAGGTATAAGTGAGGATGAAATTTAACAAGAAAAGTTTGTTTATTGAAGTAGCTGATGTTTTTTTTGTTGATATTGTTTCTTACATTTCAGGTTCTGATTTTGACAGAAACTTTTGAAACATTGAAAACTGCCAGCAGACCAATACTACTACCTACACAGACCTGGGTTTGAAGTATTATGGTTGGGGAAAACAAAAAAAAAATTGTTTTAATCATCTGCTGTGAAGCTATGGAAGCTTGATGTAGCAGCCTTGCCATGAAATCAGCTCCATCTAAATTCTGAATTATTAACCCCCAGAGTGTCAATAGGAGTAAAGTTAATTTGTGTTCACTTTCTCTGATGACATAACATTTTCATCTTTAAATATATGAAATTTCATTAACACCATAAAAGCCAACCCAGGACATTAATTGCAACTTAAAGCCAAAATGCCAGTCTGTTACTTTGTTGTATGTTTTTGTCTTAAAAAAATAATGATGTATGTGTATTTATTTGCAAAAGCAGGGATCACTGAACAAGTTAACAGTATATTTTATCCTTGGAACTGCTTTTTTCAAATAGATTTCTAAATCCCAGCTGAATATGTGACTTATTTCAATCTGACTGAAAGAAATACAAGAAATAATTTACATTATGTTTATACTTCCCTACAAAAATGTTTTAATGTAATTAAGGTCATACCCCCTTTACAGATTTTAGTTATCACTCTTTATGTCTTTTTACATGAATAGTTGAAGTTGAAAAAGAAAAATCACTGGATGTATATGTACATGTATAATTTGTGTTATTTCCTTGTGGACACTTCCAAGGAAGATGTTTCATTGCCTCCCTTCCATTTTCATTTGGATATAACTTAGAAAAAATATATTTAACTCTATTTCCCATATTTAATTCTTAAAAACTAGAAATTGATCTTCTTAAAAATGATATCTCCCCCAGCCACTCTTGTAGCAGATACTGTGATCATGGGTAAGGCTGTAACTTTGTTCAATTTGGACTAACAAGACATCATGATGTCAATTCAGACCACTGAAATGTGTGATCTTGAATATGTTCATATGAGTAATTCCAACAAATAGTTTTCAAAATGTACAAGCCATCCAAAAGTTACAGCCTGGACAAGACTGCATTAAGCCACTCTGAACTGCAGCTAAGACAATGACCTTCAAGGTTTCTGGGTGGGAGACTCTGCAACAAATGGCCTTATTCATATGAATAATGCTACCAGATATTTTTGAAAATCCACATGTCATTGAAAAGTTACAGCTTGGACAAGCCTGTGGCAAGCTTAATTGGACCTTTCACATATTGGAACATGGGCATCCAGAGCTCAGACTTGTATGTGAGATACCACCATTTGATATAAATAATTCCACCAAATATTATTGCAAACCCATAAGAAAAGTGGCTCCTTTTGACTTTTTACCTTATTGGTATCATCAATAGTAGGCAAGAATGTTAGTTGACACTTTGACTTTGAGAAGAATATCCATACCAAATTGCTGGAGACCATGGAAACATTTTGGAGCTATGGCCTGGATAGCTAAGTATGACAGCTGGACAGACAGCAAAGGATAAAATAATGTCTTTCCCAGAAAGGAGGAATGGATGGGTGAAAATAATGGCAATGAAGTAAGAATGATTTTATTTAGCAAACAAAACATGAATTTCTTTTTTCTGAATTTCTATGAAGGAATGAAGCGATTTAAAAGATTTACAAAGCTTGTTGACTTCACTCTTTTCTTTTATTACTTTTGTACGAGCCTACACGTAACAACTCTTAAAAGAATCCAAAGTCTGCTTCCAAGGTTGGCTTGCTTTGTAAAAAATAACCTTTGTATTGGTATCCTTTAAAAAATAATTGGCTTAAAAGTATCCAAAGTCAGCTTCCGAGGTCAGCTTGCTTTGCAATAAAAAATAACCTTTGTCTTTGATATCCTGTTGGCAAGTTCAAACAGTGAGTTTATTGTTCACTACCAGTTGTGTTTCTTAACCAGGCTTCTATCTGCTTGGCATCTATAGTTATAATTAATACAAACGGGCATTAATGTCTGCAGGTAAATAGTATACACAGCAATAACCTGCTTAACAATACTTTTTGTAACCCATGCTAGCAAAAAGATTGTAATTTGCACTTAAGTGAATGTATTTTCAAAAAATGCCAAATAATGATTTTTATTTGCAAGATACTGTCATATAATTTACCTGGATATAATACAATCTTAGTTATTTTGCACATAACACCATGTCATGCATGAATGGCAGATACCTTCAAGCAATTGTTTCATTATTTCATTCTCATTTGTGATTTTGCTGGATCCAGTTTTCAGTCAGGTAGCACATTCAAACCTTTGAGTACAACCAAACATGATTTGTTTCTCTATGTTCATGTCAGAGAACAATGTGTCATGTGTTATCTGACGTAAGTGATAAATGCTACAGTATGGATGTCTACGCTACATATATGGAGCTTGTGGATACATTTTCTTTAATGCTTATGATGGAAAAAAGAGAGGAATAAATTATAACAATACAACGTTAATTTCTTTCATTTTATTATGAAATAAGCATTTTGTTTATCGATTTTAGTGCAACATGCGGGGGTGGGGGCCAAATTAAACACAAATTTATTTAATTTCTTAAGTCTTGGAACACATGACCTAGGTGTAAAAATTTCATCATACGTTCTAGTACAGGGGAAAAAAAATATTTTATTCTGTTCAATATATATGGTTATTATTAAAACTGTTAGTGTGAAGTTGCACTAATTTATAGTACTACTGATAAAAAATGAAACCTCTGCAATACCGATAATGATAAAAATTTTCTGTAAACATGTTCAGAATTTATCATCAATTTATTAGAACCACCCCAATTTTCTCTCTAAAATGCAAAGAAATGTAGTAGATTTTTCATATGTTACAGTTTAATTTTTCGATTATATAATACAGAGACAAAAAGTCTCCCATAAATATATGCCTTGTAATGAAACAACATTGAACACTCTTGATAAACTGAACTAAAATTTTTTTCAGCAGTATAAACTATAAAAATTGATGTTAAAAAAGTAAACTAAAATCAGAGTGCTGTCAGCAATGCTCATTACATTGCTATTGAGACAGATGATGCCTCTAACTTGCATAACCTAACTTCAGACCAAAACTTGCTTTAACTGCATTCAAATACATGAAATTGGAGTGTTATCCATAGAACTGAACCTGAATGATTGCAGTGAAAGTGTGCAGTATCCAGTGTGTTAAAGAAACACAAAAACTTAACATCTAAATGAACATTCGTCATTCTGATTAACTTATCCAAAATATCGACTGTAGACTGGTAACTCAGCATTTCCCTTTGCCTTTGATGATGTAATCCAACTGGAATTGCCCACTGCCTTTACTGGATCAATGAACAAATGAAAGAAGAAATATTTTGCATTAGATGTCTGAACACCATGTATCCCATTGGTGAAAAAAAAGGAATCAAAACATACCCATCTTACATAATTTATTTCACCGACAGAAAGCAGAGGTCACATTTAATTGCATAAGAGGCAAAAAGTTTATTTGTAACTATCAGAAAAACAAGGTATTACTATTTACATCCCTTTTCAAATTAAGTCAGTACTCAGAATTTAGTCCCTACCTTTCTTAACACATACCCCCCTCCTGCTGGCTTAACAGTGTAATCAACAGTGTAATCATATTGTTTATTTACTGGCTGGAAGGAATTTTAGTTACTCTTTGTAACAGTGTTGTGTTGGTACAGTTGTCTGTCAGTTGGCAGCTGTGCACAGTCAGTGACAAGGCATCTTTCTGAATCAAGACTGTGTTGTTATATGAAGTTGTATTACAGTATTTTGTGCTTTGATTTCATCTAGGACTTATTACAATATTGTCGATTTTTAAGTTTTTTAGACATAGGACCAGAGAGTTCCTTGCCTTTGGTAGAATTAATACATGATATTTTTGTGACTGGCAATTGTAAGATTCTTCGCAAGACTGTTATCTTTTGTGATACTTTAAAATTCTACAGTATTAAATTTTTTCACAGAAGCTACATCATAGTGTAGTGTACAGTGTACATCATACTAAGTTGTTTCTCTGTTTGGCCAGTGCCTGTGAACTCTCTCTCTCTCTCTCTCTCTCTCTGCACTTATTACCTACAATGTAAAATTGCTTTCACTCCGAAAGGTAAAACGTTTGCTCTACTTGTGATACAGAGGCTATTTATATACTAGAAAAGCAACAGCAGATTATAAGTATTCAAACCAGTCTGTATACCCAGCATATCAAGCTGAAAATAAATGATACTAAATCATCACTATCAATAACCAAAAAATAAAGATTAAAATTAATACTGTACCTAATAATACAATATGTGTGCAATAATTTATATTTACATGCGAACAATTCAAAGTGAAATATGTGAGACATAATGGAATTAATGCATTTAATCCACAAACATGGCACTTGATGCCTTTAGTGTTTGTAGGAAAAATTAATAATTGTTGCTCATAGAAGGTTAACTGATTTAGTGTATTGTAAATTGGAGTAATCTCAAAATATTGCAAAGTTTTCATGTTAATGTTAAAAATAATATACAATTCAAAAATGCCCATCCATAGCTTAAGGAAAGGAAAATGCACCATTCTTTAGGACCAATTAAAATGATCTCACTCTATTACAAAATGAATAATATTTCCCCTCATACACATTAATGTATAGCATATATGTTATGAGATATGGCAGACAACTTTAGATAGCTTTTTCTTGTCTCATGCAGAGTATGGGATAGTCAATCACGCCTATATAATTCTAGAATTCTAGTATGGATGCTGATACCTGCTAGTCATCTTTGATATATTAAACTGAAAATATACCTTTGCTGCATCACATTTCTCAGCTTGTCCTTAACCTCTGACTCATCTACAAACCTTTATCAGAGGAATGGTCATGTGAACATCATTTCGACTGTCAGGTGACAAGGCCCATTTTTGTAAAGGTCCATATAATTACCAAAATCAGCCAAAATCTACACTAATCTGCAAACAAAGTTAACAAAAGAAGAGAAAATAGTTACAATGTAGAATGATATATCATGCACAAATGAACTATAATGACTATGGTCAGCTGGTAAAACATGTTAACAGTACCATTTCATCGATCCAATAACTTTCCATAAGAACAGTTACTTTGACGATAATAATATTCTGATAATGATGTTAGAAGTTGTCCATAAAGCACATATGCAAAAAATTGGTGATTTTTAACCCCCTTTCCCCCTACTCATTTGTCACGTTTGCTAAGCCCCACCTATAAAATCATGTATATGCTATAATCTACCTGTCTTGGGAATATTACCACGGCTTTGTGTTTGATCTCTAAACATTGCCGCGGGGTTAGTGTTGAACTCTTATACAAGGTTACCATGACCAACCAGAGACCGGAAACTTGAGTTGGCCAAGGTGACGGTTGCATCACTTAACAAAGGCTTGCCGTTATCACACCTATATGTTAAAGGTTTGTTGAAGGATCAAAAGGAAGTCCATGGGGTGAACAAGGCATGTTCTTATCCATCCCCACATTGACAGACAGTGAGAGGGACATTGTCTGCTATGTTTGATTGGATCGGTCCACATCAATATCCAATCAAAAATTGAGATAGAGGGCGTGATTATAATTCAGACTCGAATGATACCTTCCAAACTCGTAAGATTAATTCAGTATTTGCCTGAAAGGATCGCAGATCAATAGGGTTTACTCTGAGAAACGAAGCCACTCATAACCTGGCAGTAGAACTTAGAGGTAGATTCTAAGGAAAGACAAAGCTTTGAAAAGGTCAGGAAGTTATTTGCTCGATTTTGCAGAATATTACAGCATCATAATTGTAATTATTTGTAGTATGTACACTTAATTACTAGGATCGTTTAGTATGTAGAAATACCTTTGTAGTGTTTCATTTACATGTGTATTTGAGAAATGGTCTTGAGCCTTACATAGAGAATTATTAGATGCAAGGTGGAATTATGTAGATTGTTAGCTTGTGGTCAGAATTAATTTTGTAATTCACTAATAGGTTACTTCATAGTAAACCAGTGCATTTATTAATGCGTTACGTTAGAATTTACACATGCTTGAATTGTGAATTTAGAAAATGGTCGAAGTATGTAAGATTAGTTACATATGCATGTATCAGAGCATGGATATTTGAGCATTTGCGTACTTTGTACGAGTTGTAAGGTAAGGAAATGCATCTGATTATTGTGACATTGTTTAGTATAATGGGATTAGGAATATGTACTGATGTGACGAAATTTATTGATGTGTGTATAAGAAGCAATTGATGCCGTGCTGTATTATGACATTAGTTTTACCATACAAAAACGTATGGGTATCTCAGTGTGAATGAATGAGTGACCGAAGAAATTTAATAGTCGTTATCTGATGATAGGCTGTGTGAAGTGTGAGAACAGAGGGCTAAGGAAAAAGACTGTACCATCCTTGTGTTTTCACAGGAAGCTTTTTAGGGGACAGAGAACTTCCGGTTCCACTGAGTCCCAAGTCTTCAAGAGTTGGAGACAGAATTGAGCCTGTAGCCAAGACAGTCGAATTCGACAGGAGTGTAGTCATGGGGGAGAAAGTGGAGGAGGAGGAGAAGGAGTCTGGAGAAAGTGGAGGAGGAGGAGAAGGAGTCTAGAGAAAGTTGAGGAGGAGGAAGGGAAGGAATTTGGAGAAATAAGAGAAAGAAAAGATACAACAGCAATAGGTTTATTAAAGGGTCAAGCGGAAGGAGTGTAATTGGAAATTTGAGTAATTTGATTACTGAATTGTTATTAAATTGTTATTCATTGAATTTCAACCTTTTTTATATATTTAACCATCTAATCATTGGCATTGCTGACTGGGTGCTCTAAGCTTTGCATCTATCTTTCACTAAATTTAACTTCCAACAAAACAGAGCCTGTGTGGGACTTCTATAATAGTTTAAATAAAATATTGGTAGCACCCCACCCCAACAATATACTTCGTCACATCACTGCACAGCATACATTTCTGTACCCCCCTTGTGTATGTACATTGATGAGTCACCACAACCTTTCCAAGAATAGCTCGGACAAATGAATTTTAAAAGATGAAGTTATTAGTAGAGTCATTAAAATTAAGCAGAGGTTTAAATTAATAATATGTAACAAAACTTTGAAAATGAAAGTAGGAAAGTATTAACATCAGCTACAACAGTAAAACATAGATTGAATTTGACATAAAGATTGTAACCAATGCTTTTCTAAGGCAAATGTAAATATTTAACTCTAATAATAGTTTTAAAAAAGTGCCAGCAGCTAATATTTAGTAGACTTTAACATGGACAAAACATTAATATTAAAATATCAGCCAGAGACTAAAATTCTGATTTCAACCAATCAAACTGGATAATTGGAATATTATCAGCCTTGTCATCATTTGGAATGACTGGAGCTCAGTTTTTATCATCAGCTTCGATATCATCCAAATCATGAACCATAACAGTTCTTTTCTTGGGTGACAATTTTTTAAAGTTGTGTGTGATCATGTGACATTTCACGTTGGCCTAGGATGGGTAATAAATTCCAGACGCAGGACGTATGCACCCCTGAATCTCACTATTATAAAAGTAAAGGACAACAGGTGTCAAAAAGGCAATCCATGTGCCTTTTTGTCCATCCAAATACAATACACTGTCCCAATCTGGCAAGGTATGGCTGCACAAATTTGCACGAGGCATCAGGGTCTGTAATGCATAGTCTGTCGGAATCATGAGATAAAAGAACTGGTCATGTCAGAAAATGAAGAGAAAAATACGTCTTCCACAAAGTGCACCATCGGAAATAAAACTAGAATGTATCACACTTCATAATTTTAAGCAGATATTGGCTCTGCCCCACATGGCGTACCAACCACTTTGCATCTAACTCATCTGCTGGTTATGTTTTTGACTTGACTACTCTTCATAAACATCGCAGTTATCAAGAGATATTGACCCCTACTGCAGCAGAACATACTTAACAGTCACCTTGCCGCATACTCAGGCTAATGCTTTTTGAATTTTTTTCAAAACCCCTCACCTCCACTCATTGCATACATACTTTATGTACGACCTATTAGTGTGGCAGAAAAAAATTAAGTGACAGAATGAACTAATCATGTCACTATCACAAGATTTACTGGTACATAAATTATTATATAATATACTGGCGACCGCTCTGGTGGCCTAGTGGTTAGAGTGTCTGCCTCGGATGATCACGGGAGGTTATGGGTTTGAACCCCAGCCGAGTCATACCAAAGACTTCTAAAAATGGTACTAACAGCTGCCTCGCTTGGTACTCAGCATTAAGAGGTTAGTGTTAGGACTGGTCAGCCTTGTGTCAGGATAATGTGACTGGGTGGGACATCATACTACATGTCTGCGGCATTACACTCCAGTGCTAGACATTACTGTAAACTGCCACACTGCAGACATCATAGCGATACATTAGTGCTATGATATTTCAGGTCTTAAAGTCTGCAATCGGCAAATAAGTAAATAAAAACAACGACCTTTAAGATATAATTTAAGTCTGTTTGTTGTTCTTTGGTCTGTATTAAAATGAATTTAATTTCCACTGTAAATCAGATGACTGGGAAACAAACAATAAACAGACGCCATGTCCAGTCCAGGTTATGAAAGGGGAGTTTCTTTGATATCGCAGTAAGACCCCCAAAAATATATAAAAAATAATCTGACGATGGCATATACTTGTCTTAATGTTGGAAACTTAATGTATGTGTTGCATAAAGTGTAACCATCTTGAAAAAATGGATGCTACTTCAATGGCACTCATTATGCCACTTGTGCCCTGCAGCAACAGAAACTTATAAGAGAGAATTAAAGAAATGCATCTGTAACCACCCATGATGAGGGGAGTTATGCTGGGATTGTTGCTGAGAACGGAAATCAACATGAACATGAAAGTAGATATCAACCTAAGGGTGTTTAAACAGTTACCGGTGTTCCAATGAAAAGTAATAAATCGTGTACAACACAGCTTTCAAGTCAACACCTGTTAAATGCAAAAGCCCCAAAAAACAACTTGAACATGCTTCACATTTTGACACTTATTTGCTACCACAGATTCGATCTCCTAGTCCTTGACCAACACAGTAATCAGGTGATCTAACTCTTACATAACATCATTGGACATTATCCAATGAAAACCATCATTTCTACCAAAGTTATTTGCATATTTGCGTAAATGAATATTTAATACATAGCAGGAGTTCTCCAATATCCTATGTATGGAATCGTGTTAGGGCAAATCGCCATAACAGGATTCAAATACCTGTGTGTTAACTGAGTAAAACACAAGCCACATTTATACTACTCAACAAGTTCAATTCACAAAAGAAAGAATTAAGGAAAGAAAAGAAAAGAAAGAAATATAACATAATAAGTATATTAATTAAGAAAATATAGAAAAAGAGAGAAAATAAAATTGTTAGAAAAACCGAATTAAAAGCAACAACAGCAACATAAAAATAATAATTTGTATTATTCATGTTTTTTTTAAATATTCTTTTACAAGTATTAGCCTTTTTATTCTTATTTGACGGGATTTTGTTCAGCTATGTTAAACACCTAATGACAGATAAATTGGCATTTTTCTGATCGGATTAGTATAGCGGTCCAACATTCACAGAATAAATATACCAGCCACATAATTGCTATTCAGTAAGTTCAACTCAGAAAAATAAATAAATAAATAAATAAATAAGAAAGAAAGGAAGATTAACAGACATAATAAAATAGATACTAACTCATTACACTTACCTGTATCGCAGATGTGTTACTGTCATTTTCCACATTTATCACAAGATAAAGCATGCTGGCCAGGCCTGACATGCCTATCACATTTTACACAAGAACAAAACGCCGTTGTCACAATTGACACAATGATTCAGTTAGTATTATACCAGAATATATCCGATCTAAATGTCACAAAATAAACTTCGTTTAATACAAAGTAATAAAAATTTTACACATGTATACCAAACACCTTTATTAAAGCTTAGAATAAATATTGGTATGGAATGTGATTTTCGGCTCTTTTATACAAATGAACAGTGTGTGGTTATGTTTTATTTTATACCTTCTTCTTTCATTTAAACTAGCGTGCATTCATTATCTTAATAATCTTAATTATAATTAACTGTTGACATCTTTTTTCGGCGACTTTTGCGGTGTGTAAGTATCTTCTTTAATTGCAAACATCAATGCTTAACCGTGTGATTAGTGGGAATGACCATTAGGAACTTGCTAATTATTATTTTAAAAATGCATGAATTGGGGTCGAATTTAATCCTACCACGTAAGACCCGACCCATCAGGAAGTGATGGGTCTTACTGCCTAACTATATATGCTGTCAAGTGTGTGAAATATTCCTGAAACTTTGACTACTCGTTCCGATGTCAACCGACGTCGGAACACGCTATGCAAGACCGTTATTTGGGTAGTAAGACATAGCACTTAAACAAAAACAACATGTGCTATGTCTTACATTGTAGGACTAGGGTCGAATTGTCCCATGGCTAGGGTTGAAATGACTTGGGGTCGAAATGGCTTGGGAATTTTCGTAGGGTCGAAATGTCTTGCTCTCGTTTCTAGTTCTTGCGTGCTGTTATCCCCTGTAAACACCTGGTAACCGATTTGTCTTTAATATATAATCACGTGATCTTTAAATCGAAAATGAAAGTTCTTTTCTTGAAAATCATAACCAGTTTACTCTAGTTTTCCATTTATCAGCTTTGTTAGGTGGGTTTTCTTTGGAACATATCCATACGAAACTGGGGGATCGTAATTGACTCAATTCAGCAATGTTTATTCCAGTTCTTGGTCTTAAATACACACTCGACGAACGCATACATGGAGTTAGATGTAGGTATGTTTTCTTTTTAGGGGAAAATGCTATAAACAGGAAGAACCTTCAATAGTACCATCATCTTATTATCGCCCTACCCTTCCTGTAAAATTGAGTGCGACCATTTTCGAGGAGTATGCGGACCTCGTTTCGCTGAAACACTTTGGTTTCAACTGTTCACTAAAACCAACTAACTGCAAAAGATGTAGCTTCCTTGTTCAAATATATAAAACAGAAAGGAATGGGGTGAGTATTATGATTATATATTATGATTCTAAAAGGCATGTACAGTTTTTCAGTGCTACTCGAATCAGAACTACGCGTCTCTCTATACGTTAAATATTATTAATCAACGGGTAGATGGTTCTAATCTCTTGCAGCGTGCGCACTTACATTAGTGGATTCTTCCTTCCTGTTGGGTAGGTAGAACACATGGAGTGGGTTGCGCACTCCTATTAGGGTGGTAGAGCACCACTACAGCAGGTTGCGCCCTCCTTTGAGGGAGCTTGAGCACTGAAACTATGGGTTGCGCCCTCCCTTTAGGGAGATTGAGCACCACCTTAGTGGGTTGCTGCCTCCCATTAGGGAGGTTGAGCACCGCATTGCATATTGTACTTCTAGCAACGAGTTGCCTCCGTCCGTTAGGGAGGCAAAACATCGCAGCAGTGATAAATCAGTTGAAGATGAAGTCTTCTCCGTCCATTACTCATCATCCATTACTCATCATCCTTGCAAATTCATAGTAAATAAAAGGCTGCCGTAAACCCTATTGTAAGGATAGGAAACCAGGAGGAGGTGGGCTTCTTGTGTATGTTAGAACTGATACTGTTGCTAAACGAAGGGAAGACTTGGAAATACAGGAAATATAATCCTTTGGCTACAGATCACTCCAGAAAAAGCTAAGCCTACTTAGTACTTAGTTGGTTTTGTGTACAGACCCCCATCATCATGTACTGATTGGTGAATACTTTGAACTTCAACTAGATCAGATTTCAGATGAAGAGAAAGAATGTTACATTCTAGGTGATATAAACAGAGACCTTCTCAGTGATCCAATAAAAGTGAATTGGATGGATTTTATTGCTTCGTTAGGTATGGAGCAACTAGTAAATGAACCCACGAGAGTAACATCTACCTCTTTCACACTTACATACCATATTTATACCAATACATAAGAAAATGTTTTGGAAGTAAGAGTTTCAAAGAGTGATATATGTGACCAGTTTACAATTTTTCTAACATATAAAGCCAATGACAAATCAAAAAGAATAATAATATCCATAAATCCATTACTTATAGATCTTTTAAAAACTTTGATACTGTTAAATTCCTGGAAGATCTGAAACAGATTCCATAGGATACAGTCCAGATCTTTGAGGAGATTGATGATGTTTTAGATACTTGAATGGATCTTTTCATAAAAACAGTAAACATACATCAGCCCCTTTAAAAACACACAGGATAAAGAAAGACTACCAGCCAGGGTGGATCTCCAAAGAAATTTTAGAAGCAATAAAGCAAAGAGACCAACTAAAATCTGTAGGAAATCAAGCTGAATATAGAATTTGGAGGAATAAAGTTAATTAAACAATACGTCAAGCCAAACAAGCGCACTAAAAAAAAAGTGCTGGATGAAAACAGAAATAACCCGAAAGCTATCTGGAGAGTTTTTACAGAGTTTGGTGCAAGAAATGTAAAACTGAAATTTTATTCTTCATTCATGAGGGCATTTATACTGATAATCAAACTGACATCTCAAATATTTATTAATGACTTTTTCGTTCAAATTGCTGAAAAACTTAAAGAAACCAGAACATCATCTGATTATCTGGAAGTCAAAAACTTTTGTGCTAAAAAACTCCCAACAATATAAAATCTGAAATTCCTTATAATGAGTCCTGAATTTGTGTTGAAATATATTTTAAAAAATGGATGATTGTAAAGCTATAGGACTTGATGTGATTGGACCAAGGCTACTAAAGGTAGTTGCAGCTGCAATAGTAGAGATTATAGCTTTCATTTGCAATGAAAATATTAGGTCTAATAATTTCCACAAACATGGAAAACTGCCAAGGTAACATCATTGCATAAAGCTGGAACAAAAGATGATGTAAATAACTACAGACCCATCTCTATCCTTGCTTGTCTTTCCAAATTACATGAAAAAAATGTACATGATTCTTTTCTCAACTATTTGAACACTTATGATCTTGTTCATGATAATCAATCTGGCTTTCGACAGAATCACTCCTGGTAAATAGCACTAATATCTTTGAGTGATAAATGGCTGAAAACATTAGATAAAGGAGAAATGGTAGGCACCATTATGGTTGATTTTTGTAAAGCTTTTGATCTTGTAGACCATGAAATTTTGCTTGAAAAACTAATAATCTATTAGAACAATGAAAACTCCCTAAACTGGTTTACTTCTTACTTAACTGATAGAATGCAAAAAGTATTTTTAAATGGTCAACTTTCTGAAAGTAAAAATATTGTGGAGAACCACAGGGCTCTATCCCCTGACTACTGTTATTCATTATATTTATCAACGACTTGCCTCTTAAGACAGGAACTTCATTTTCTTTCACTGACCTCTATGCAGATCATACTGCACTGTCTGAGATGAGTAAAATCATAAATGTACTGAAAATAATTTACAGGACACTCTTAACAGACTTAAAGTATGGTGCAAGGAAATCAGTATGATCATAAATACAGAAAAAACAAAAGCCAGACGAGTTACAACACAACAGAAATGAGCAAGGCTAGATAGCGACAAACTCCAGGTTCTGTTTGACAGTGTGAGCCTTTATATGATCTCTCATGATAAAATTCTTGGTGTATTCATAGATAACAATCTTACTTGGTCTATTCACATTGAACATTTTCAAACAAGGTTAATTCTAATCTTTGGTTACAGAGGAAAATCAAAACATACATTCCTCATCAGTATAGGGTTGTCTTTTATAAAAGTTATATTCAGCCATGTCTGGATTATTGTAATGTAATTTGGGGTAATATCTCTAATTCAAACATAAGTTAACTTGTAAGACACCAAAGGAGGGCATGCCATTTAATTCTGGATCAATGTATAGATAGTTTCCAGGATGCAATGAATAATCTAAAGCTTTTAACAATACATGAAGGAATATTTGTTAGAAAGGCCAAACTGATGTATAAAGTGTCCAGAAAAGCCATTCCTCTATCTAAGCAATATTTTTCACCATAGAGATTCTGATGATACTCTGAATTTAAGGTCCATTAGATGTAAAAATTACATTATACAAAGGCCAAAGAAGGAATTGTTTAAAAATAATTTTTAATATACTGGTCCACTGGTATGGAACAACATTCCCAGTGACTTAAGGCAGGCTCCTAGCATTTCTACTTTTCATAACTGATGTCTCAAATGGATGAAATCTTAAGACAGTTGAACAGTTCTAGTAATGTAAATTGCTCCTGCTTTTCTGTAATTTTGCATCATTTTCACAGTTGAATTTTTCAATGCGGGATGATATTTTATATTTTAGATATGTTTAGGTGTTCACAGATGCTTATGCATATGTTCCAGGCTTGGCACTTTGATTCTTAAAATCACTTAATTATTTAGTGTCAAGCTAGATTTGTCACAACATGTTGTATATACTGTATATATTGTACATAACAGCAAGAAGGCCTCAAGGTAGATTAGTTGTGTAACTAATTAAGTTACCTTCACTAACTAAAGTCGTTATTATTTTTATAATTATTATTATTATTATTAATGAATACCTCTTTGATAATTTTTTAACATTGCTTGACCAAAAGTCCAGTTAAAGTGCCACAACAATGTATCTACATTTATTCAGTTTATTTCTTAGTGAATGAGAATATATATTAAAATATCAATGTAAAAAATCCGATTGAAAAATTTTCAATAATAACTGCATAGGAGCCTATAGAATATCGCATTCGCACCTGCCTACGATAATAACCGAATGCAACCGCCGACCACTTCCAGTATTTAATGAAAACAAAGTGTGACATCACATTTTGAACACTTGTAAACAGAGGCCAAGTTGGTATTATCATATTATGGAAAAGTCTTCAGAAACTCCACACGAAAGCTACGATTCTGAAGGAAGTGAATTGTCATTGTCCTGCGGGTCATTGCCATTCGAAGATGGGGAGGTAATAAGCTCGGAAGATTCTTATAATGGTATAGAAGTGGTTGCCAGCATGCAAATTAACCCTATATTTCCAATACGAACAAATCCAAAATTGCAGATGATGATGACGAAGAAAGACAAGATAGATTGACGGACAATTCATGGTAATTATTTTCTGAATATGTCTACGGCTGTAAGTTACGATAGATACATGTACCCGACGATATTTACAGTACTGTTCAACAGTCTCATGTTCGTTTACAAATGGATTTTTTTCTCACCTGTGAAAAGGCTGTATAAGTGTATTGCATTTCATGGGTAGAGATGTATTTATACCTTGATAAGTAAAAGGTACATTGGATCACAGTTGTAAGCTTCGAAAACCTGTGAACAAATTGATACAATTTAGAAGTACTTAAGATTCCTAGGAGAGGAGGTCCTCTTTTTCATAACTGTTGAAATAGGCAGGATATTACCTTTATGACATTAAAATTGAATTCATATTCTGTACACTGTATTATAAGTTAAAATTTCAAATTTCTCATATGTATGCTAATAGTTGATTTTTTATAAACTATGAAATAAACCCTTTTTCTGTGGTAAGCATCTACTTGCAGCTTCTATTTTCTTTCATATATAATTTAATTTTACAATGCTGTCCTAAATGTTTTACCTGTTCCTGACTTTAGTCGGTTTGTGTCATTGTACTGTGCTATTGATATGTTCATAAATATGAGATTAAATTTGACAAGCACAGCAGTATGCATTAAAGAATAAAACTCTATTTTAGGTGTCATTGTGGACATTGTTTGGTAATGCCCACAGCAAGAGAATGTGTATGTTTTTGTGACATAGAGAAGGTCACAAGTGTCCGCAATGAATACCATGGGATACAATGTATAACACACCATCTAGGGTTCAGTCCAGTTTGTCTAGACATCCATGTTTTAAAAGTTGCATACTACCAGTATAGACAACAATTTGGAGAACATCCAGAACAAGGAAATGAGTAAGTAAAATGTCTGAGTAATTTTTCATGTTCTACTGTTTTCATAAATTTTGTTTTCATGATCTATGCATGACAGCATAGTATTGGGGTTATTAATACAGCAAATAAAAAAACCTCTTTTTCCAGTCATTTTTTGCCACCTTCATGGATTGAACCCCTGTTCTGGAGGCCTACACTGTCTAACCTTTATACCACTGATACTCAGATAAATCATGCCAAAAAAAACAACACATACATGTACAAATATTGTTTTATTTCATTTTTTGTGTCAGAAAATAAAATGGCTTATATATATATATATATATATATATATATATATATATATATATATATACACACACAAAGAGTATATTTGGAATCATTTAACTTTATTGATTTCATACAAAATAACAATAAATCACACTGGGCCACTACTAACACTATCTACTAAAACTTTTAATTTCCTAATTTGATCTAATGGATAAAGCATATTTTACTTCAGCTTAATTTTCAAATTATTATTTCAGAAGACATCGGTATACAGCATATAGACTATTTGCTCAGTGGTGTTGATACTTCTTGGGCAAGGAAGTGAGGGTCATCATTCCATCATGTGTTGTTTAGAGGACCCGCACTGCCTTTCCTGATCAAAACCTAGGGTCATCATTCCATCATGTGTTCAGAGGATCCGAACTGCCTTTCCTGATCAAAACCTGAACTACACTGGCTTTTATAAGGCTGACAGCGATTAAACCTGCTAAGAAGACTTTGAATAGCAATATCCTTCTCAGCCAGTTTTGTTAGTAATATTTAGGCATTTAATGCCACTTTTAACAATAATTCAGTTGTTTTGTGTTGGCAAGTTTAATTTATGGAGGAAGCTGTAGTATCTGTACAAAACCTCAAACCATGCACAGGCAACTGACAAGCTTTATGATGTGAGGTCAAGCCAAGTACATCTTGTTCCAAATGGGATTCAAACCTGTAACCTTGTGGAAAGCTAGTAATCAAGAGATATCTGTAAACAAATGACCATAAGATCAGGGCCATGGAGACCACTATGTAATTAAGAATGTACATGATACAATTTAAACTGTAAATTACAATAAAATTATCAGAACCCATTGATAAAATTTGTTGGATTAAAAATGTAAATTTTAATTATTGTGTTCATATATTATTTTATACCTGTACAAGTTCCACATCCACAACAATGCCCTTGTCTAAGTCTAGCATACTGTAGCTGCCACATTAGCGCTGTGTCCAGGAGTGTCAGCTCTACCATCTCCTCCAAGTGTAACAAATGTCTGCTGTTCAGTGATCTTTTGCACATAGGTCCTTTGAAAATTGTGCCAAACACTTCCAATAGCAGGATACAGGTAGAATTTCTGATGGTTGATAAATGTTGACATGCTCATGCAAGACACATTCATGAATTTGTACATGTATAAGGATTTGCTAGGAATTGAATCACAAAATAAAATTCCTGCTGATATTAGCAAATTTCCAGCTGGTTTACTAACAACAAAAGGCTGACTAAACCAGTGGCGCACATAAAAGCAGTTCTTGCATTCCATTCACATAAACAATTTCACCAACTGTGTTTGAACAGCATGTGGTACAACATATAAATAAATCCATCAGATTTGACAGCATCAGCTGGAACATTCCTGAAAAATAAAAGTTTCATACATACATTGAATAACCATTCCATGGCGAATCATACTACAAGTGAAATACATATCTCGACCTATAGAGCGGTTTTGAAACTTGAATAGCATGATTTTCTTCAATTTAGCATACTCATACTGTACTTATATGTTCATTATTATCTTCCATATCTTTAAATAAGCAATTCGTAACTTACAGCTTAAGAAGGTAGTGGCAGTTTATCTTTACATTGCAGTAAAGGGCAGAGGGCAGTATCTGTATCAGCTACCTTGGCATTTGTCTGCATGATTGTACAAGTGAATTCAACCAATCAGCACATAATATAAGAATATGGTTATGTTACCTGTTTTCCTGTTCATCAGTTCTGTTATCCTCATCTGATGACTGACAGGAAGTTGGTGGCTCATAGTCGCTATCTGACAAGTCATCTTTCACTGGTGATGAGAGTGGTTCATCAAAACTGCTGGCTGATGCACTTTGTTGGAAAATGTTTTTAGCTGTTGGTCTGGTATCAGACTCAAGTACACTGTAATTGGGATGGACTAGCTGGAATGCATCTCTCATCACTGGTCTGTTGTCAATAAAATCAGTCTGCACTCCTAGATAAATGAAAATAGTTTATAAAAGCTGAACAATTTAACATACATGAATACAAGTTTTTTTGAAAATGTACTTTCATCTACAATTTGGGAGTTTAAATGTTGTGTTTCCATTACAAAGATAATTTTGAGGTATTAAACTTAACTATCAATTTCCTGGTATACTACAGAGTACTTGACAAAAGAAAAAGCCAATTATGTACCATCAAAAATCTTTAAAATAGTACTTAATTAACAACAAAGCATCCATTTATGTTTAACTTACTAATAAATTGGAACAGTATATATGGATATTGTTTATGGTCATACTACCATCCAGATAGTGCTTACTTCATGCTATTTCAAAATGACTTTGATTTTCTGTTTTCAACAATTGCCTGGAAAAAATCATAACCAAAAGTGATTACCTGAAAGTATATGAATACCTGTGCTTATCGTCTTCACTGCAGGTCAGTTCGTTGATTTTGGCACCTTAATATAAGTATGGCATTTCTGAGACCACTGCTTTATCTTTTTGTTGACTTGGCAACCAATGGATGCAGTCAGAGGCTTAACTTTATCAATTTCATATTCATCTGCCTGAAAAAGGTCAATTACATGAGTTTTATTACTTTTGAATGCTGTACTTTGTTTGGGCAAGTTATTTTAGCATTTAGAAAGTTTAAGAAGATGAAATTATTTTTGGATAAAGAAAACAGTTCCCAAATTTCCTATGATGAATTCAATAAAAGCCCCTATCCACCATAACAGAACGAGTTTGAAACAAAAAAAAAATGTATTTTTTAAATACCAACTTATTTTTTCCTTATGATAAGCAAACCTATCCTTTTCTCCAAACCTTTAAGCTGTAGTTCTTCCTTTATTTCTAGAAATCTGACATGGATGTTTGTTAAAACATGTTGTCAGAAATGTCACTCTCATAAAAATATGGATTTATATATATACAATGAAGCTAAATTTTATGCACCTCTTTCATACTGTCAAATGACATTTCTAATCCTTGATCCTGAGTTGTTTCACTGTCTGTCTGTTGTGAACATTTTTCCTCATGCACAGCAATAATCTAAAACAAAATGTACCTTATTAGAGAACATATATCAGTCACTTATACTGATTGCTAATCACCGACTTCCTAAATATAATTACAGTCATGTTATGACTAAAAAATTGTTGAACATGATAACACAACCACCACTCAAAAAGTCATAACTCAATATTGTCAAATTTCTACTACATATTGTTTTGTAGAGATTTTTATTAATTGGGAATGGGAATAAACCTAATCATGTTTGTAAATATCTATATGTAATCTGATCCACACATTAGTCTGACAATGAAATATATATATGAAGGTCTTCTAAATCTACCAGCAGAAAGATTTTTCTATTCACATGGTCAAACTAAGTTGAAGTCAACATGAAAATTTTGACAATATTTATCAAATGTTTATATCTCAGTTCTTGATTTATTAGATATTTACTGCATTTGTTTTGGAAACTATGAAGGAACATTCTACAGGGTACAAATGGAAATGATGCAGTGACTGATCTGTTGAATATCATAGATATAATAATATGGTACTTGTCATTAAAAACTCACCCTTGCTGCTTCTCTCTTTGAATAGCCCCTTCTTATCTTCTTTGGAGGTGACACTTGACAAGTTATTGCCTCTGATGGTGACAACATTTCAAGCCTACACAGTTGATTCTTTGGTGTTGAAGATTCTGATATGTTTGCAGTTACCTTGGCTTGGTTGTCAGTTTTCTTCACACAGTGGATGGAGGGGACAGCATCATCATTGAGTTTGACTTTCTTTGGTGCCCTACCCATATGCTCAACCTCAAATCTATACCTAAATGGGAAGCAATCTGGTGTGGAATGAAAGGAGCAGAGGGCAGAAAACTCAGTTGGACCAACCCAGTTTGCTCTTTTGATTTTTACAAAATCTGTCTACTTATGACAAAGTGCTTGGTCTTTTGGGAAGGAATGCATGGAAATCCATCAGCATTTGTATTCCCACAATTTGCTGCAACACACCTGATCCTGCTGCCCTTGCTTGTACCTCCACGATCTCCTCTTGGCATGATTGTGATAATAAAACTTTTAATTTAAAACTAACTAACGTGTAACGGAACACGTGCTTTGTTTATGTTTTGATAGAAACGGAAGTAAGTTGTGTGTTCAGAAATATGACGTCAGGCGATCTACACACTCCGGAAATTACCGAGCGATAAAATCGGTCCAATGTGTATTATTTTTGATAACACACTTGAGCGTATTTCTCATTTATTATGGCGAATTTTTCCATCGGGTTTTTTATACCGCTTCCATTTCATTTTCTATTAAAATAATATTGAATTTTATGAACTTTATCTACACTGGTATGGCACTTTAAGAGTGAAAACCTTTTTATTATTGGCATACATTTTAAGTTCATTGCTATGTGATTTGTCTTTTACAGGCATTATGCATTATATTGTGTTTTTATGTCTTGTAAATCATGTTTATTTAATGTTTGGATCTTTATGTAATGCGGTAAGAAGCTAATTAGAGCTTACATTTAATTGCTGCTTTAATCATGCAAACTCTAAATGAAAGTATGCATTTTCCTAATTGTTTTCTCTCACATGCCAGGTGACTAATGAGCACCAGTTTCAAGTTGTTCTTACAGAAGAATTTGCTGTTACATCATGTGCCATCTTGAAATTCGATTAAGGTATGTATGTTTCTGTCTTTTAGTCATTTATGTGAGGTTGCTTTGTAAGAGTGTGAATGTCATGGGATACAGCTGTTAAGCTGGAGAAGATGAGAATTAGCACTATGTAGAAGTTTATGTAAATGTTGAGGCGAGGAAGATAAGCCAGAACAAACACAGTATCAGCATGCAGTGTAACAGGAGAGAAGCAAAAAGGAATTTTATAACACAAAGTATGGCTGATGGCCATGCTCACTCACCAGTCAAGGTGAAGCAGGGAGAGTTGGAGTGCAGGCTGAATTTTCACACACTAGACCACAGATAACAAGTAAAGGATGAACAAATCCATGCTAAGAGAAATATACCAGAGTCTGAAGTTTTGTTTCATGCTGGCCACTTTCATGACTTTGAATTTTACATATTTCAACATAAGTGTTGTTACAAATGCAGCTCAAATCAACATGCTTAGGAAAACTTTAAATCTTGTAAGAAAATAAACACTTTTCAGAGGTTAATGCTTGTTTAAGGCTGCAACTAAGGTTACAATGTTACTAAATTTATACATGTGAAAACCGTATACAACAACAGATACAATGCTGTTAATTAAAAATGATCAGAAACTCACCCTCCCACTTTTGCAATTAGGCTTACTGAACAACCATGGGCGCTTGCAGCATAGGTCCAGTGGGGTCACGTGACCCCCCCCCAGAAATCATACTGCAAATATATATATATATATATATATATATATATATATATATATATAAATTCTGACATATAAATTCTGACAAGTTTAATCATGCAAATGAAGCTGAAAATATGTCACAAGATTCTGTTCAAAACACTTAGTAACTATTAACTTTAGTTTCAGACTGCTTACTATACTAACTCTCCCAGCTGTGACTGACCCCCCCCTGCAAAACATCCTGACCCCCTTTGGAAAAAATCCTGTGGGCGCCCATGTGAACAGCTCACAGCTGTTACCATGTACATGCTGTACCTCATTCATCTTGTGACTACATTAAATTTATTTGCAGTATGTCTTGTACTATTTATTATGACAGGATTCAGTTTGTAAGACATGTCTTTGCTGAATATATCTGACAATTTCAACTAATACTTGTATGTACATTATTAAAATATTAAATGCATTTTAGTGTACTGCTAGACTATTGTAATGTTATCTGGGCAAACACTTCTGACAATAATATTTACAAATTAATCCGCTTGCAAAAAAGAGCTTGCAAACTCGTCTTAGATAACGCTAAAAACATCCCAAATACAGTATGATATTAAAATGTTAACATAATCCTGAAGGAAATTAGAGAAAGTGCAAATATAAATGCATTTAACACTAATTCAAGGGATGAAACATGGGACCTGTTAGATTTGACAAATACATTATAACTTAAAGTATAAATTCACATACACTAACCTTCCACATTGTTGTCTCACTACTTTTGTACTGTATATAAATAATTGTACCTAGTTGGAGCATGTTCATTTAAATTTTATGTTTATTTTGTCCATATATAAATATATGTTTTTTTGTGTGTGTTGGTGTGTAAATATGTACATGTACTTTGAATGTAAATATGCATATAAATAGGAGGGTTAGTTCATGCAAATGTTTGTGGCACCCTCTTTAAAAAAGATTATTATTATTATTATTATTATTAATTTATGGTCAAGAGTATGCAAGTACAACAACGTGTAACAACTCAAATGTTTTGTATCAAATAGGGATCTTGCATGCTTTGGACTTTTTATGAACTTTGTGACTGAAAGCAGATACAAATAATGAGAATTCTGTTGTTGTTGCAATTGTTGAAGTTCTTCTTTCTTTTCTTAATGGAACATGTGCAAAACACTACAAGATAATGGCAGAAACTTCATGTCCTTCCAGTGCCACCATTTTCCACTTGTTGGGGTTGTAGCTTGAACCTGTTTTGTCTTACATACGCATACTTTCTAAAGAACTCATTTACAGTGCTCAAGCTCTGCTCACTGTTAATCATGTTGTTCCATTGAGAACCTCTAAAATATATGAATATATGAATAAATTAAAGGAAACAAAATCAAAGGAATGAATACAAATTGACAATTGTTATCAAAGTTAATCATTCTTTCAGTGCATTGGTTGTTTCTATCATAACATTACAAAGTTTGTTAAAATGAAACCTCAGTAGAGTACCATGATATACCGGTATGCTGTTGAATTTTCTTTTATTCTTTGTACACAAAACATATTTCAATAGCTGATGCATTTGCAGGGATTTACAAACTTTAAAAGTTAGCTTGTCAAGGGCAAGTTGACAGGAAAATTGAACTTACCCTTGGTAAATATTTTAATTTGCCCCAAACATAATATTGCAAGATGAGCACACAAAAAGATAAATATGGGATATTTTAAGAAAATCATATTATATTTAACTTTTTAAAAAAATCTGTATGGCTGATTTTGGCATTGTATGCATCATTTTGACTTTCTTGAGAATATTCTTGTGTCAGAAGGTGGTGGGGTGAGATCCCGTATTCCTGATTGTGCTTCGGTTATCTTTATCTAGGGGATGATCGACCAAGGCATTATTGCCCAGATAAAATAAACAATGAAATAAAATATGAAATTAATGGATGGAATAACAGAGATAGCAGTGATGTAGAATAGAATATGTGCCCCCTGTATTTAAAACAACAATTTAATCAATTATATGAACAAAATGAAATTGAATGACATGTGAATGATTCTCTTTCTGTCAGATATAGAGTTACAAAATTTATGCAAAATTCAATTAGCCATTCTGATAAAACAAAATTTCATCATACATTTGGGTGAGTAATTGAATTCAAATTGCCAGCATGTCAGCATCACCTGACTTTTCCAAATCACTATTGGTGATAGGTCAGTGTTGCTGTATTTCTTTTCTCTCTCTCTCGGTCACAAACCATCTTGGTTGTATACTGTGCTCATGTCCACTGTCACTACATGTATGGAGCTATTATTTTCCTTCAGATAAAAATATAATGCTCAGCATAAATACTTGTAAGATTTATTCTTCTCCTGGGATCAAACAATATTCCCACTCTCTTTTACGTCATATATCATCTATCAAAATTCAACAGAACTTAAAGCTATGGTCATTTAGCAACCTAATACATGTACTGATACACGCACCCTACCATCATAAATTAATAATATCTTTTTAGTGGCTATTCGCCTTCTTAACTAGATGTATGACATAATTAGCCTCTTAGATAAACCACCACACCCCACTATGAGATGTAAATTGCCAGCTGTGTCAATTGACACACATTCCTAAAGCTAACACCATTAATTCTCAGTTGAAAAGAATTCACAACTTAATTACACAAATGAATTAATGGTCTTCACTCCTTGTCCTAACTACATTACTTTACTAATTGATGATTCATTGACATACATTTCCAGACATAGGAAAATCATTGATCAGTATACATGAAACGAAACATTTAAGACAAATAATTTACTTCTCACAATTTGTATCAGAAGAAATGCATGAAATTCCTATGATACATGATATCTATTACATACAAAGCCACTAAATCCGAATCATTGATACCAACAAAATATTATATGACATTCTTACAATACATGAATCATATAACATTCCAGACCCCTAATGTATGATTATTTTCTGAACTCAAGGAAAAATTGAAGTATGAGTTTAAACTGAATAAATTCAACAAATAATTACAGACTTACATCAGTGAAGATGTTGTATGCAATTGAGACAATACCTTTGTGCTTTCCCCGAGCCCCCACTCACTTATCATCAGAGAATTCTCTGTCTCTTCTCTGGATATAGATCTCTCAAATTTCCAGACCTCCTGTCCCTTGGACAATTTATTTAATGAGAAAAGTGCTTTATTCTGATCCTTGGAACCATCTTTCCATTTCAGCAGAAAAACTCAGCCTGAATAATATAGTGAGGGAGATTACTTTAAAACCTTGAATTTCATCTGGGAAACATATGTCCTCATTTAGCTTAGTCAATCAGGATTACTTTGTGTAACTACCAAAGTTTTGACACTCCCACTGAAGTCAGAGTAATCCTGTCTAGTCTGCCTTTATTAATAACTATTCTGGAAAATATCATTTTTGGCACCTGTTTTAAAACCTCTGTCTGCGTGGGTTTGAGTCTAGGATTTGGCGAATGTGGATATGTGAGAAAGCTTGCTAGTAGCTTCTCGTGGGTCGGTGGTTCTTTCCGGGAATTTCCCGGTTTCTTCCTCCACCGTTAATACTGGCTGCCATGTATAGCCTAGCGTGTGCTGAAAAATGGCATTAAGCTCCACAACAACAACAACAACCTGTTTTAAATGGCCTAAAGTTCCCCCAAATTTTTGCTCTGGCTTGTCTCAACCCTGTCATTCCTTACACTTGACCCTACGATGACATATCTGTCAGACCATTATCAAATGGACTCTAATTAAAATTCAGTTCATGCCCCAAATAGAGCAGAACCCATCCCTCACAATCAGCAATTTATTGAGAGTCTAGCCTATATGTCAGACTTAATGCTTACATGTCATGCTGATCATGACAGAATGTACTGTGAAATTATCTCTACAAAATTTTCACCATTTCATGTTGATTATAAGCATTCTGAACATTATCTGTCTGCTGATCAAGAATTATTTTACATGCCCTTTCCTGGATTCTATAGGTTTTTCTTGTATTTGTAGCAGAGGTATCCCACTAAATATACATTACTGTTTTTAAGATGGGGCTGAATGTAGCTTGTAAAATAGTAATTCCTTACTGTAACGGAATGAATGCCTTGAGTTCTTTAGGAACCAGTGATAAGAGTGTACTTTCTTGGAAATATAATTTGTATAATGAGACTTCTTAAGTTATTGGCTTCAGAAATAAAAAGGAATTACAGATATGGCCTTTGTTTGAAATCCACAGAACAACGTCTGAGGAATTAATGTCATCATATCAAAAATTAGAACCTGATATGGTTGACATGGAGAAAGAAAAATGAACAATAAATGTATTCTGATAATTAACCTGTAAATTTACAAGTGAAACACTTCTGAGTTAGAATTAATTAAAACTGTCTTTCTTTTTACATCTAGGTATAGGTGACAGGATGGCAGCATCCATACATAAGCATAACAGATTGGGTAAGATAAATTGTTGCCAATTTATTTTATTCTTCTTATCATCCCTGTAATTTCATTGAAGTACAGTTATGGATGGATGGATGGGGTTTTGGGCACATTAGCACAAGTGCTGAGTAAGTGATCAGAGGTTTTAGATACCTCTGGTCACCCTTGAACACCATTAAGCTAGATACATGAAACTTGGGTCAGTGATGTCATATGGGTGTAGATAATGTGCCAGACTTGGTTGGGGGGGTGGGAGGCTAACTTTGTACACACTACATGTACATTAATTGTGCATTTATTTAGCTCAGGTCCTGTGGATATAATACTGTTGCACCAGAATCATGAAACTTGGTGAGGAGATACACACTTATCTCAAAAGTAAGTCACCGTGGCCACTCATACATGCTTCGCTGGTTTTGGTTACATATTTGTGTTATAATAACAATAGCATATCACCTGAAATAATTACTTTGCTGTCTTTTTTCCTGGTGCTATTTCCCAGAACAGTGTGAATTCTGCCTTCAATTAATTATTAGATGTCTTAGAACATAAGCATGATTCCATTCTAATGCATTAGTTACTTCTGTCATTTGTGATATTGTCCTTCTATTCCTTGGACTTAATGTTGTTGATCACAAGTTTGAGAGCACACAGTAATTTTCATCATTCATAGTGTCTTTTGACATAGTTGCCATGAATCATATACATGTCTGTATGGTATTTGGTGCTTTTTTCCCAGTCTTTAAGTAATTTTCCTGTGTCTGTGTCATCTTTTATAATGTTGAAGGTTTTAGTACACTCACTAGTGTTGCAGTGCATCTTTATAATTTGTCATGTCACTAATAACCATTGTTAGGGTAAGCATTACTCTCCCCAAATTGCTTTGGTTTTTTGTTTTGTTTTAATTTTGTCTTTCATTATTTCAGCATGCCATAAGGCATTGGCAAATGTGGCCACAAAAATGCTGCTTGAGAAACTCACCCCATCTGCTTGGCATGCACTAAGTGTTCTTGCATGGATGGTTGTCCTTTCTGTGACTTACAGTTATATGAGGTATGTGACTGAGCTGAAAGTCACCACTTTTATAAGATGGGGAAGAAGGGGCCTGATTCCTTTTCTTCTTCACAGGAAGACCCCCTTTATTCTCATGAGGGGGGGTCATTGGCACTTTCCATATTAGTGAAGTCATTTGGTTAAGGGAGGGATCTGTGGCACCTTCCAGTGCACTTAAACTTCCTGATGATGTGATGGAACAAGTTCCCATTATTAGAGGGATCTGTGACAACTACTGCTTTGTGAATGTCACTAGCACCTTTTGTTTTCTTGGTTGGATAGACATACATTCAAATTATCAAGTTTCCAGAATAAAGCCTCCTCAGTCAGGTCTCCAGTTCCTGACCATTTGTTTGCTGGTGACTTGTCAGTGGGCTCCAAACATTGGTTACAGGGCACAAGGCAGTGATCATCAGGTAAAGTTCTAAGTAACAGTTGCCAGCACTGGGCATCAAGCAGGTCTCTGTCACTGGGCAACAGATGTCAGGTTCAGGATGCTGGGTGCTGGGCTTCCAAACTGGTCACTGGGCACCAGGTTTAGATCACCCATATAAAGAAGGGGGTCTTGTTAGTACCTCTCCTTTCTTTGTTTCAAGTCAGTTCATATGGAGATCAGTATGACGCCCCTCCCCCTTCCTTCTGTTTCAGTTCAACCCCTATGTTGCTTGGGGATTCCTATGATGCTTCTTTCCTATTTTGGCCCTTTCCATTCCCTACTACTTTTATACCAAAACAGAAGGAGAGTGGAGTTTACAATTTTTTTCTTCCTGCATCCAGAAGGGATTGCCAGTCCCCTTCACAAATGGGGAAAAGAAAGAATGAGATGACCTGCAATCATAAAGGCCTCTTCTCCAAGGTTGTTGTTTAGAAGTGATAGTTCTATCATGCTTTGAAAGTGAACACAGGATGAAAAACTCAAAATTTTTGTAGATTAAAATGAGTTACCTGAAGACCCTGTTGTGTTGGGTTCTTCCCCATCCCTTGGTGTCCCTCATCTCCATCCCACCATTTGGATCAGGCAATGGAAGATGAGGAAATTTAAAATTTTGGCAAGACAGTTTATGGATTTTAATGCCTCCATCTTAGATCCATGTCCAGAGCCCTTTGAGTGTTTGGACACCAGTATATTGACACATGGTCAGGCAGCAGAAGAGATGGTAGGCCCCTTCTTGTAAACATTGGCCCCTGGTTTCCACCACAAGTTAAAGGTTTGGCCCCACAAGTGTAGTCTACATTCCCATAGGTGTCAGACAGGGCCTTTTTTTCAGAGGCTTGGTCTGACCCAGTGGACAATGTTGGGGTTCTTTCCATGTGAAAAATTGGTTACTGGCTTCACTTTTGGGATCCTCCACCTCTTTCAGGGGATCTCCATTATGTTTCATTAGAATCATTACAGAAAGAAATGTGCACCCTTCTAATGGATGGTACAGTAGAGTGGATAACAAAAATCCACAGTACATGATTTTTATTCCCAAATCTTGCTGGTTTCCAGAAAAAGGTTGAATATTTTGACTTTTTTGATTATACCCAGTTAAATAAATTCATCAGGTGGAACACTTGAAGACTGTTATGACCTAGGGGCTTAAACTATGTAACAAGAAAGAACGACATTCAACAAGTTTTGTATAATTGAAAACAAATTTATTTTCCTAAAATACAAAGTAAAAGAATTAAAAAAAACTTGCAATGGTTAATGAATTTCTAAATATTTTAGAAAAAGTTCTACCGATTCCAAGTAATCTGAATATGTTTGAAAGGTATTCTGAATGAAAACTGCAATGCCTTTACGTGCTAACATCACAGAAGAATCACCGTTTTAAATCCAAATGTCCTTTAACAGAATTCATGGTAAATTCAAAAGATATTATTTCCAAAATGTTTCACAGTAAATCCAAATAATCAAATCCAAAATGTCCTTGAATGTTTCACAATAAATCCAAAGATATTAATGCATCCAAGTCTTTGAGTAAATGTTACAGCACTGCAATTCAATGAATAATATCAAATTAAATAAATAAATCAAGCCTCTCAACACTCAAGACAAATATAAACTTTATGAATGAGTGATTCCATGTTCTAAATCGCTTCTTTAGAAAGATATATTAAGCTAACAATGCAATAGTTAATGCACAGTTACTAGTACTGATTCCAGGCTTTCACTGAATCATCTGAAATCATGAAAAAACTCATTTGTGGTCAACAGGTCAACAATTGCTGTTCCAGATCTCGACAGAAACTAGGTCAGTCTGACCTCTTAGCAGTAAAAAATGTCCTCCTTGAAACACATTCATCGATGTTGGAATTTAAAAATGAAATAGTATGATTCATCTTTACAGTACAACCCATTCATAGGACATTATGATTTAAAAAAATAATGTCATCGACTAAATGACCCTTATTAAAATCATTATTTTGAAAATAATATATGTAATATAAATATACATAACAAGATGGAGATGCCCACATCAGTCAGGAATGTTATGAGGTTCAGATATGGGTGGTCTCCATAGACATTTAGGTTACCTACCTCAGATTCTCATCCTCCTGGCTCATGGGAAATATTTGTGGTTTTGTTTGAATCTGGAGATTTTTTAATTTCAGGCTCTTTTCATTGGCCTAACTTCTGCTCCCAGTGCCTTCACCAGTTTGATCCCAACCAGAATGAGATGGATCTGATTCATTCTCAGAATCTCGTAAATGTGGATGAGTTTTGTCACCTGTCAATGCACAGTTTATGTTCATCCAGACGGGATCTCGCAGATACTGTCTCTCATAGCTTGACTGTTTTAGAATACTTGTTGCTTATGCCATCTACATCTTCCTGACAGGAATGTGCAGCAGCTGACTTGGTTCTTGTGCAGAAGGGGGCAGTCCAGAGGGTCCTGAATGATCAGTCACCTGCCTTCTATTCCCATACCTTCTTGGTCACCAAGAAAAGTGGAATGTTTTGCATTATAATCGCCCCCTACTCTTTAAACTGGTTTCTTCTGGAAGAACCTTTCAAGATGGAGACCGACTCAAGAATGCACTTCGACTGTCCAATTGGGCACGTTCCATTGACCTTCAGAATGCCTATCTACACATCCCCTTATTTCCTTCTCACTGCAAATATCTTTGGTTTTGCTTAAACCAGGAAGTTTTTTAATTCTGGGTTCTTCTATTCAAAATTTCTTCTGCACCCAGAGTTTTCACCCGAGTTATGAGAATAGTGGTGGGATACTGCCGGTTACTAATAATACCAATTCTCTGGTATTTCAATGACTGGCTGATCCATATTGTTCAAATCCAGTCCCTTTATCAGGATCTGTACCACTGTTGGTCCGTGGTAACTCAATTGGGCATTTTGCCCAACCTCGAGAAATCAGAGCTCACTCCAATGCAAGACTTCATTTACGTAGGGATGAATTTCCTCACAAACCAGAACTTAGAGTTCCCTTGGATCAGATAGATTGAATCCTGGCCCTGTTAGAGATGCTGTGAGCAAAAACTTCTTTGTCTGCTTGATAGCACCTTTCCCTTCTGGGAACCTTGAATGCCCCTGCTGACTTGGTTCTATTATGACATCTTCATATGCGACCTCTACTGTTCCTCCATCTTGCAATGTGGAAACGAGTCACAAATATTCACCATCAACACTGCTCTTTCTAGGACAAGCTTTCCATCAGCATTTGCAGTGGTGGATGAATTGCGACAGATTCATTATTGGAGTCCCCATGCATGTACCCGAACCCCACCCCTATCTGTTCGCTGATGTGTCAGATTCTGGTTGGGGCATTCATTTAGAACTGGAGGGCATATAATTCTACAGGGACTTTGGACCCCGTCCGAATCATCCCTCCACATAAACAACCAAGAAATGAAGGCTGTATATGTAGCATTGCAAGGGTGCATTGACAGAGTAAGGGATTGATGTGTCATGGTCTCCTCTGACAACATGTCCATCTTAGCTTATCTGTGATGTCAAGGAGACGCACGTGCCCCTTCTTTTTGTGTGGAAGTCTGGAACCTCCTGCACTGGGCCACCTCAGAGAACATAACACTCAGAGTTCTGCATATTCAGGGGAAGAAGAATGATTTGGCAAACAGCAATCTTCTAGACCTGTTGATTGCTCGACCCAGGTCTCTGACTCACAGGAGGGATCTTCTGTCATAACATTAGGGATCCCTCCTCCACAACAGCCCACAAATTTTTCACCTTCACGCTTGGCTCATCTCAAGCGATCTCTCTGCCAGAACAATTTTCTGGGTCGAGTTGCCAGTTGCATCATGCAGGCTAGGAGAGCTTCTACATCCAAGGTCTATGATGCCATGCGGAGAATCTTCTGTGATTGGTGCAGTAGGAAATGTATTGATCCTAGCTGCCCCTCTCCAACTACTATTGCTAAATTCTTGGATGCTATCAGCCAACCCTCCTTACTGACCAATTCAGGTAAACAGTAGCCATGGGTAAGCTATTGCTGCTATTAAAATGTAGTTTTTGGGGGGGTAAAACTAATTTTAATTATGCAATACTTACCCATGGCTATTGTCAAATGCCTTCCTCCCACCCCACTCTGATGTCCTGATGTAGCAGTCATCTATGAAAAAGATGACCGATCTGTACTTGTTTTGCACATAACAAGGACAAGGCGAGTTCTAGCTTGCACGAGGAATTGCATCATACTGACAGTTCTTCACTCTAAGGGACGATGTATGCACATCAGACAGTGCGGTTTTTTTGGGCATGAAAAAGAAAGCCAAACAATAGCCATGGGTTAGTATTGCATAATTAAAATTAGTTTTGCCACCCAAAATGCTACATTTTTTTACCATTAAATATATTATAATAATTAATATATATATAGAATCTATGTTGGGGTTTGGAATGAGACAAGGAAATCCCAGTCAAGGGGTTACATTATTTGTCTCCCCACGAGGCTTATTTTTCTCACCCAGTATTTTCCTTTAAAGTAAAAAGAACTCTTCACTAGTGTAATATAGTTCACATCCAAATCTTTACATGAGGCTCATTAATACAAATATGTTAATGAGGGCTGTGGTGTGACCTTTTCATCCAAAGTACACAGTTTATACATGTGAGCAAAGAAAAATAACAACATAAAATGTAGCATAGTAATGAGGTATTATCACATTTAATATATGAATGTTATATGAAATTGACAATAAACAATATTTATTACAAGAAACGGTTTCATTTTCATCAGTTCCAATTTTGAAAAGTTATATTGTAAATAATGAAACTATACTTAGTACAAGCTGTAACGAAGAGTAACATCTTGCATTAGATTATTTATGGGTAATTAGAGATCTGTGTCACTATTGTATATAACTCTCCTTTTCTTTGGAGGAGGTGAAACTGTTTGTGACATACTTGTGTTATCCTTAATATTGATTGTAAAATTACCCCCTGTATAAAAGACCCTCCAAATACGGACTCTAGTGGATAACCATGTGCTAAACTTTCAAGTTCATGGATTCTTTGAAAATTTATTTTTTTGTCTTGGAAATATGGCAAGTGCTACAGTGAAATTTGCTTATGGATTAATGTGTTGACGGATAAATGATTCCCTCTGGCTGGTAAGTGCATTATTTGTCATTAAATATTGTAGGTATATTTTTGATTCAGCTGGGGCACAGTGGAGATGCTTAACAAAATTAGAATAAAGCATGTTTGACATAACACATTCCTGGTTGTTGCTAAGTTTTCTGTAGTTGTTAAGAGAGTTGGGAGGCTATGAAGTGTATAGGTCTATAGTCTATGTGCATAGATCAGTGTTTTCTGTCATAGTTCATTTCACACAGCGTTGAGAATTTTATCCTATCTGTAGCACAGTCAATTTTCAGGTCAGCATCATTAAATGTAGCTAACAGTATATAATTTGTTTCACACGAAGTATTTAAAACTAGTTAGGTAGCTTTAACTACATTTAATGACACTAACCTGAAAATGTACTGAGCTAGGCCTGCATATAAGATAAAATTGACCATGCTGTGTGGAACGAACTAGCATAATACCAAAAAGCTCGACAGCTTGTGCGTGTGTCTTTGTCTCAAGAGAAATGTTTTTGTATGGTGTGTTCTCAGAGATGGATTGACTTTAAGTTACTATGTTTTTGTTATATATTTGTTGTTGTTGTTTGATTTTAGAACAACTACGTCAGGCACAGCAGAAGACAGCAAGGGTTTCTTTTTCTAAAAGTAGTTCTGAGCACGTGGACACCTTGTTTGAGACGACTGGTCTGAGATGACTAGACTGAGATAAGAAAAGTAAGGTTAGCAAAACAGCTAGATTTCTCTGTCACATGGGTGAGAAATAATGAACTAGCCACTTCAAGTACTGGGCTAAGCCAGCTCAATTTGATGCACAAATCAATTTCGGGCAATATTTTTTAATCCTGTAGGGAAAAAAGTGCTAGGATCAGCAGAGAAAAACGGAGACAACAAATGCCTCACATCCTGATTGGAAATGCACATATATTTTTTTGTGGCCTTATCAGGTTTTTTTTTTTTCTTGCAGAGCCCCAAAGGTCTCACTGCAAGATGGTTAGCTCTTCATGTTGGAAGATCACTTTTGGGTCCTGGGAGATTATTGGACCAGGTTTTTTTTAGACGTGTAAAGCCCATTTAAAAGGAGGGACAAAATGTTTTGATTAGTAGATCACCTCCCCTTGAAAGGTAGAAGTGAAATGCACCTCATATTCAGTGTAGCATGTCTCCCTCCCATAAGGGATGAGACAACAAATGCCTCACATCCTGGGTAGCATGTTGCACACTCCTTCTCTCAAGGGAGGAGCTGTATCACATGCAACACTTTTTTGTGTAGCATGTCACACCCTCCCACTGCAAAGAGCAGCACTACACCATCGTGAATAATGAACTACATGCATTGAGCTCTGACATATATATATATATGTTGCCTGACTGGTCATTGACCTGTTTAGTCACTGGTCAGTTCATCATGGTGACCATTTAGGTTATACTGGTCACTGGCCACTGACCATCTCATACCAGGCACTGACTAGTCAAAAACTCAGAGGCCTCGCGGTATGTGGATAGGGTCTCAGACCAAGTTCCCCCATCTACCCACTGTACCATTACAACCTGTGTGGAAATAAGACTCTAACCACTGAGTGCAGACTTGGGATTGGGGATCTGGACCCACCACGTCAGAGTAATTGGTCCTTTATGCCTGTATGGACTACTGGACCCAGGACTCAGAGTAGAGCTGATGATGCAATTTGTGTATCGCTATCACCTTTTTGTCAGGTGGCATGAACCAGAAGGATTGGAGGCATTGTGTCATATATGCCCTCCGAGAAAGATAAGCTGTCTTGTCTTTCCACTGGAATTTCTTATACACTCACAGCCCCCACTCACTATGATTAGCTACGGGTTGTAACACCTTGCTTGTATGTCACCACTGCCCCTGAGGAACATAGTAAAACCCAGCCACTCTCCTGTTGGGACTGTTCTAGACTAGACAATGATGATGCTATATCTATCCTTATTGACTCCAATGCATTTGATGTGAAAGCAGCTTCATTGATACCCTGGGTGGCTTAGTAGTCTAAGGTGCTTGGTTTTACAGATCATTTTCATCTCACCTCTGTCCATGTGGTTCCGAGTCTCGGGCTCGGCCAACATGAATGTGTGAGAGAGCTTATTAGTAGCTTCTTGTGGGTGGATGGTTTTTCCCAGGGTTTTCTGGGTTCTTTATCTTCCAGTATGATGGCTGCTATGTTGAATGAATCATGTGCTGAAAAATGTTGTTATCCCATAACAACCAACCATCCTCTTAGTTGGATGAGAAGGAGATCTGATCCTTTGAGAAAGAGGTAGACTTCATTTACCGTCTCCAGGGTGCATGTGCCTGAAACCATCATGTCCAAAAAGATTCTTTCCTTTTGGAAAAGATCTCATGGGCTCAAACACAACCAGATCTACAAGAGCCTGGAGATTCTTTCATATAAAATCTATTAAAGCTACTGAGCAGAAAGCTTGGTTGTTAGTCACCATAGCTTCTTTGGCTAGCCTCTTCTCAAATATTTTGAAGGAGGCCGTAATGAATCCAGCCACATTGCACATGCTAAAAGCTCTGGCTCAAAAAAAACCCCATTTAATAGTTCTCCACATGCACTACCAGTTTCATTTGTGTTGTCAAGGGAATTTCAGCACATCCACTGTCACATTGTGTTGGACTTCTCAAAGGTCTTACTTAACCATAGGAAAGACTGTTTAAGGGCTGCTCCATTTGGAAGCTGACATCCTCTTGAGATTTTCATTCCTACAGTGGCTTCACAAGATCAGAAGTATCAGCAGCATAGACCCTTCACAACTGCTTCTGGCCCAATGCAATCGACTAAGAAATGTGCAGATGTGAATTGCCCACAGACTATCTGTAAAGGCTGGGGTAATAGTGGTAAAGAAAATCAGGAAAGATTACTGAAATTTCAAAAAAAGAGCAGCTAGAGTTATTCTTGATGCTGATTTGGATACACCATCAACAAATCATTTTAAAACCCTAAAGTGGCTTCCATTTCAGCAGAGAACTGAATTTCAGAAGCGTCTGTAAATCCTTGCATGGATTGGCTTCTGATTATCTTAAATGTAACTTTAAATTTGTTAAAAATGTACATGCGTATGAACTAAGATCCATCTCAAACAACAAGTTATATTTCCTAAACCAAATTCAGTGTTTTATAAGAAGAATTTTGCTTTTTCTGATGCTAAATTATGGAATTCCATACTACCTTGTATAAACACAGCTGACACATGCAAGGCTTTCAGAAAGCTCCTTAGTCAACAGTCAACATCTACAGAAACAATCATTTGTATGATTTTGTTTAATTCAGTACTACTACATTTTATAACATTGCTATCATGTACTCACCTATAATGTTTTATACATGTTTGCTACTACTCTTTGTTTGAATCCTGTATGTACTCATCCATAAAGCCTTGTGCATATTTTATTGTATCAGTAGATAAATTTGATAAATTAAACTAGACTTACCGAGTCGAAGTTTGATTGTAATTTCATGAACCCCATAAGTGCCTTAGTGATCACATGAGATAACATTGGTCACATGGCTGATCAGTATTGAGAGCAAAAAGAAATGGAAGCTTCAGTGTTTTATTGGGTGGGAATATGAAGGGTGGGCATGTGATCACTAAGGAACTTATGGGGTTCGTGGAATTACAATCAAACTTCGACTTGGTAAGTCTAGTTTAATTTATCAATTTCACTTTCCCCATAAGTGCCTCGTGATCCCACGAGATTTCAGAGAGAGGCTTCCATTTATGGAAAAGATTAACAACAACTACAAAAAGAAGAAAACTTATATGTGTTGGTAGTAAACCAGATGTATGAAAGTTAAAATGTACATTACATGACCATTATGAAATTCTGGATGCTGACAAGACCTTTGTACTAAATTCCATCTTGTCTGTAACAGGCTTGTCCTAGAATTTCCTGAAAATACATGCAATAGCCCAAGCAGCTGCCTTCAAGATTGTACCCAATTGTATGCCTTTAGCACAGGGCACAGAAACAGATGAGCCTTTGTACTATGAGCTTGAAAACTGATGTATCAATACCAGAGTCCCTCATAACAGTCTGTATCCAGTTTGATATTGTGTCTTTTGCAACTTTTTATGGGGCAATTGTGTGCTGATGAATAACTCTGTTTCAGAATTTTGCAAGCTTTGTCTGTTGCAAATAACACTGTAAACAAGCCACAAGATGTAGATAAGAGTAAAAAAACAAAGGGTTCCACATGGTTCCCGGGTTTAGATTGTTTTTGCAGTGAAGGGATGTGTATTGTACTGTCAACACCAATTTTAATGCTATTTGTCTGCATAAGGTGAAGTGTCTGACACCTCTGTCCTGTTAACAAAGCAAACAGCATGGCTAACTTCATAGTAAGTTCCTGCAAAGACAATTGGTCATTGCCTTGTAAAGAGAGAAATTAGTTAAAATGCCAGCTGCACATCCCACCTCTAATAAATCTTTTAATGACAAAATTGCAGTTCCAGCTGTATTTACAGAACTATAATCTAAAATCCTCTATTTACTAATTCAAGGCTGTGCAAAGAACACCCCTCTCATAAATCTCTTAATTAAATACACTATTGCTTAAGAGTGGATTGAGAAGTAAGACTAACTAATGACAAAATTGCAGTTTCAGCTGTATTAACAGAACTATAACCTAAACCTGTATCTACTAATTCAGTTAAAAACTAAAGTCACAGGTGTGTCAAGTGGCTTAATATGTCTTTTATTCTAAATTAACATCCACTTTTGGAGATGACCCCAGTACTGTTTTCTAGTTCATGTTCTCCATGAATTGATGAGGAGGAAGGCAGCCCTGTCTAATCCTTGATTTTGATTTGCCGTCCTAAAAAGTGAAAACACCCATCTTCAATTTGCGGAGAGGGTGTCATCATTGCAGACTGTGTGCCAATTGTAGAATCTCTGGTGGGTGTGACAACAGAAAACAAGGACTGACCACTGCATGCAGGAGACTCGGAAACCAGGGTTGCGTTGTCCATAGTGGTGCCACCAAATATAAGATCTGCTTCATCTTGGGCCATTTTCTGCAGCACTGCTTCACACAGACTGAAAGGTGGAAAGCAATAATGACAACTGTAAATCCGTTTTAAAGAAAAAAGCATCTATAACTTTTGGGTCAGGTCTGTAGACAGTCTTATCTGCACAATTTAGTGTTCCCAGCAAATTAGAGCACTTAATCAGATACTCCAGATTGCACAACAGCCAGATATTGCGCAGTAATTCATATAAGTTAGAAATGCGGCCCCCCATTTTGTTCACATAGGAAACTGCTACAGAGTTATCCATGTAGATGAGCACATGAGCATTCTTCACCTCCAAAGAGATTGTGATGTCAAACGACAGGCTTTCATTTCCAAGAGGTTAATATGATTAAGTTTTCCACTTGATCCAATGACCACCTGTTTAAGCTTTGGTTGTATGATTTATTTCCCCCCCAACGAACAAGCGAGCTGTCACTAGTCAAAGACAATCTGTGGTTCACCATGTGAGACTACTTTAAAACTGAAGTGCAGATTAGATATCCACCAAGATATACACTATCTGCTCTCTGCTGAAAGTGACAAATAAGATTGGATTATCACCTTAATGTGATATTTAAGTGTTTATCTTTAGAATATAAAGATGCACACTCCACACCTGGTTTGCTAGCAAGAAGCTTTCCCACAAGTTGAGCCAATTCACGAATAGTGATGTTCCTTTTCCACATTAAGTCACAACACACAGCATCGAGTCTGTCAGCTTTACCTTGAGTTAGTATGACAGTCATTGTGGCAGAGTCCCACGAGAATCCCACAAAATTTATTTCTGGGTAGGTTCAAACACAGATTTTTCTGGGTGAATAGTGAATTGCAATCTATCATGTGTATGAACTGTTTCCTTAACATTTCCCTACACTGGTCATATGAGCAAACAACTATTGTCAATGCATGCCACATATGTGAAACCTTTTCATCTCTGTGATGCAAAATCTGGCTTCAGTAGCCTGGTGAAAAGGCGTGGTGATGCCAAACCATTTGGCAAACTGGTAAATTCATATATATCCCCAAACCACATAAAACTGCAAATTATTCTTCCTATGTTTCTGGGCCACAGGAACAGAGTAGTGGGCATCATTTAAGTCCTTTTTTTAAAAAAAATTTTAAATGGCATTAACAGCTGTTTGTAAAGTTTCCATTTTGATATCAATTGTCAACACATTTATGAAATTGTTATAAATTCAAAATAAGTCTCACAGACCCATCTTTTTAAGTTGGAATGAAAATGTTTGAAAAATATTGTCCAGGTGCTGAATCAGCTTTATGAATAATACCTTTTGCAAGAGAACTGTGAATTTCAGCATTAGTTTGTCTCTCTTCAGTTAAAGAGAATTTGATTTGGTTTGATATATATGTTTGCACAGGTCACTGTTCTAACTCTATTTTCATAACATTGTACAGTATTCAGAATCCAAGCATCTGAAGTAATATTCTGCCAACCTTCAAGCCATGCTGAAATTTTCCAAGCAACAAAATTGTCAGGCATATTGTTTATATAAAAAACATCATATGTACTTACATGATGTTGCATACTGATAGCCTGGGAAGATCTTACTGATCATTTTGGTGTTTGGGAACCATGATTACTTGTTTCTGAACTTTTTTGAAGCCTTGCCTCCAGCGATGGTTGTGCTGCCACTGATAATTGCTTTCTGTTGCTTTTTTCCAAGCAGCTGAGTTATAGCCTTCCAAGATTCATTAATCTTCGTTATCTGACCATTTAGGTTATCTACAAAAAACCAGTTAGAGATAGGGTTTGATGCAGCACAGATGGGCTGATACATGCGAGTTAGCTCTGGTTTTATGAGCTCCTGGTGCTTAAAACTGAAGTTGTTGAACAGAATGGATGATATTTTAAAATTGTCCATGACAAAGTCCCTGACTAAATCTAGCGGTAATTCTCACAGATTGTTTCTATGCTTTTTAAACAGTTCCATTGCCCTTAAGGTGGGGACCAACATTTGCCCCAGCTGAGGTTGTGGCTTTTACAATGAAATATCAACAGTCCTGTCCTGTTTTGATATCAAATTCCAGACCTCAGTATTGACTTTGGGCACCTTTAAAGTGTCACAGTTTCCTGGCCGGAGATACTTCACCTGCAATGGTTGAACCTTGTCGTTCGTTAACACTGAAGGTAGGCCTTTATTGTTCTAAAGGGAAAACATTTCCAATTCCATAAACAAATTGTCATCATTGACCTTGGCAGAAACTGTATCTGGATAATTAGCCCTGCGACATCTACATCCGAGTCCACGTCCCTTTCTTCATGCATACTGTAGAGAAAAATCCTTGGCTAAGAAAGCAAGGTGTGCCGTTCCAGCAGAAACTGCATCTGATGTGCTAGGCATTTGCATTTTAGTAGCAACACTGGCCATGATCTCTTCCATTTTTGTCTAGCGTGCATGCATTTTGGACACAGTATCAGCATTTTGTGCCTGCAACTGACACTGCATGGCTAATTCTTTATCATGGGTAACAGTATTGTTGCTTTGGGCAGAAATCAAGTGACTTGCAGCACCATTAGAGCCCGACAATGATGTTATGTCTTGTTATTTATTGTAATGGCTGACTTAATGTCACCTGTGCAGACAACATATGCCTTGCTAGGCCTTGCATCTGTGGAGGCAGTTGCTGATGGCAAACACACTCATTTTCCCATCAAAACCATAGCGGAAAACGTACTTACCGGCACATCATCTGTGACACTTTTGTTGCATTTCTGACAATTTTTGAGCATTCCCTCATTAAGCCTGACCCCTCTGGGATCTAATTTGGGCGGTTTGCTCCATCCATTGTTCCAGTGAAAAGTTGCAAAATTTGGGAAAATACCTGCAACACTTTGCCTTTGCAAAGGTGCAACCCAATTTGCTGAAATTACTGCTTCCAAATGCCAACAAACAAAAACTGCAACACTTTTGTGCAGAAATCGTAAATTACGCGGTATTATGTGACGTTTTCTTCTTTCATGATGTTGCTCCCAACTTGCTACTTCCACTGCAACCTTGTCCTGATCAGCCATGTGACCAATGTCATCTCATAGGATCATGAGGCACTTATGGCGGAAGAGAAATGTCTAGTTTTTTATTGCATTTGTTGTCTAAAGACACCTCATCTTGTAAAAATTGTGCATTATGTATATGTTTGTACAAATGTCATTGTAAAAGGCCTCATGGAGGATTGGTCAGTTGACCAAATGAGCTTCTTCTTTAAATAAAGTCATCATTTTATTATTATTATTGTAAAGTTCTTCAAACAGATGCAGCCTCAGTTGAACCTAAATTAGACCTTGTCCTGGACAGTTGGATTCAAGGCACGGTCACAAAAGATAATGAAAGAGGAAGTTCTCTGACCCACCTTCTTCCTCGCCATTTTTTTTAGAGGAACCTTTCACGATGGAGACTCTTCTCAATCCAGAACACAATTTATCAATCAGATTTGGCAATCTCCATCGGCCAATAGGATGCTTACATGTACATCCTGACATTTCTTACTCATCACAAGGTACCTCTGGGTTTGCTTGGACCTGGATGTGTGCAAGTTCTGGATTATACTGTTCTGAATACCTCCAGTTACAATGAACTTTGATTCTCCAGTGTTTCGATGACTGGCTGATCTAAAATGTTCAGGTACAGTTCCTCCGTCAAGATCTTTTTCAATGCTGGTCTATAGTACAGGTACTCCCCAAGATAGGTAAGGGTTATGTTCCTGGGACCTCGATGTATGTTGATTTTTATGCAAGTTGAGTTTTTCTAGGCCATATATAGCTTTGACATCATGCTGAATGGTAACTTGAACAAAACACAATAAATACCCTTAAGATTATGAAAAAATGAAACAGAAATGATTTATGCATGTACATGAGAGGAGAATCAGAACTATATACTGCAAGTGCGCTCGATTTGAATATTGAAAAACAGTCTGTGCGCATGTTTAAAGTTCATTAGGTATCTGCAAGTTTACGTATGTTGTAGTTTATGTATCGCAGAGAGTACCTATAATCAGCTGGGCCTATTGCTGAACCCCGAGATGTCAGAGCTCGCTCAATCTCACAACTTTCTTTGTGTGGGGTTGAACTTCCTCATGAACTGGAACCTAGTCTGGGCTCCACGGGACCAGATAAATGATACTTCTAGATATTCTGAGCAAAACATCGTTGTTGGTTCACTTTTACCTATCCCTATTGGGAACCTTGATTGATGCTGCATCGGGTTCCCTTAGGATGTCTACTTATGCACTCTTAATGGTTTCTTCTCGCAAGGTGGAAATCACACAGATTCACTACTAGATATGATTCCATTTGGACTTAATTTTCATTACCACCTGCATTGGTTGTTGAATGGTTTCTAAGTAGGGTGACCCATGTCTGCGCCTAACCCCACTTGCATCAGTTTGGCAATGCATCAGATTCTGGTTGGGATGCTCATTTAGAACCAGAGGGTTTGACCCTCTAGGGTAATTAGATTCTGGTAAAGTTGTTCCTTGGCAGCCACAATCTTGAAATGAAGGCAATATTTCTGTCATTGCAAGGGTGCATTGACATAGTTGGGTTCAGTGTGTCCTGATCTCTTCCGGCAACAGTCCGTTGTAGCATATCTCCATTGTCAAGGAGGTACATGTGCTCCTTCTCTTTGTGTGGAGGTCTGGAACCTCCTCCACTGGGCAGCCTTGGAGGACATCACACTCTGAGCTCATGACATTTAGAGGAAGAAGAATGTATTAACAGACAGTCTCTCCAGAACAAGCAGAACAAGCCTCAAGGAATAGTCTCTACACCACTGCATGACAGAGTTCCTTTTCACGCTGTGGAGAAAGCCTCTTGTGGACTTGTTTGTAACCAGCTCCGCAATAGTCATCCCCATTTTATTTCTTCAGTAACTGACCAGAGAGCATGGGCAGTGGATGCATTCAGCTTCAAATGGGATTGTCTCTTTGAGTACACCTTCCCACTGTTTTGTAAGTTCTACAAATTTTCATATCTTCCACTACTGGTGTCATTCTCATAACCCCACTGTGGCCCCAACAATGATCTTGGTTTGGTGAGCTAGACCAGTTGATAGATCAAATATATCCTCACAGGAGGGATCTTCTGTTAAAACACAGAGGGCTCCATTGTATTCAACAACTCACACATTCTCCACATTAAGACTTGGCTTATCTCACATGCTTTATCTCCCAGAAAATGTTTTCAGGTCTGATTGTCAGTTGCATCTTTAAGGCCAAGAGAGCTTCTGTATCCAAGGCCTGTAATGCCAAGTGGAGAATCCACGCTGATTGGTGCAGTAGGAAATGCATTGATCCTAACTGGATCCATTTGGCTCCATTGCTGATTTTCTTTTCTTTCTTTTCAAGAAAAAAATGATGTTCAGTACTGACTATCAGCGACGATAGAACTACTATTTCCATCACATGTAAATTCTCTCAAAGCATGGCAATTAGTTGAGATTTATACCTTGCTGATCTTATTAAGTATTTTGAGCTGCAGAGACCTGTTTCCCATTCTGTTATGTCCAGATGGAATCTATTTCATATTTTATGGTTTTTGCTCAAAACTCCCTATGGAGCATCAAGTGAAGTTTCCTTTCAAGACCTCACAGTGATGGCTGTGTTTTTTATTGCCTTGGAATCTATGAAAAGACAGAGGTAGATTCATGCTCTTTCTATTGACACTGGCTGTCTCTAGTTAATGAGAATTATGAATTCATTTCTTTCCTCTCGCAAATGGGATTTTGGCAAAAAAATCTTTCATTAGCTCCACTACCTACAGAGATCCATTCTGTCATCTGTGCTAGGTATGATTATGATAGGCTCTTATGTCCTGTTAGTGCATTATGTTCTGTCTTAATGCCTCCAAAGGGAAATGGATGGATAGAACATGTTTTTTACCTTATAAGGGTTCTGATAATATTTGGTTTCCGCCATATGGTGGATCGTCACTATCATCAAGAGAGCATTTTAGCCCCATACCAACAGAGACCTTTCTTTCATGAAACTAAAAGCCCTTGAGGTTCAAGCTGTAGCTGCCCCATGGGCATATTTTAATCATTCTTCTTTGGAGGACGCATGTCATGAAGCATTTTGGTTATCTCATACTACCTTTACCTTCTTCTTAACCTGCCCTCATTAATATAACAAAGCATGTGCATTTTTTCTCTGGGATCCATAGTTGTGGCACATGTGGCCCAGAGAGACACCGACTTTCAGTAAGTCTCTCACCCAGAGGTGAGTATATTCCATTTTTATCTGTCTTGAATCAGTTAAGCACATGATCCTACCCACCTCTCTGACCAATTCAGCTATGCAATAGCAATGGGTAAGATATTGCTGCTATTAAAATGTAGTGGTGGTGGGGAAGCCAGTTTTAAATATGCTATACCTTCTCATTGATTTTGCCAAATGCCCACTTCCCACTTTGCTCAGATCTGGCATAATAGTGATCTGTGAAAGAGATGATTGTTCTGTACATGAGTGGACCATGTCTTATTGACAATTCTCCAGTCTTTTGGAGGATGTATTCATATCAAAAAGATTAGAGGTTGGCATGATAAAAGTAACAGTGGCACTGGAAATTCTGCAAAGCAGATTGGACGAAGTACGCTGACATACTGGAGAGCGGCATAGTCACCATACAATCTTGCTTCATCCCAGTCAAGGAATCCTACCACCGCTTCCAAAGAGCCATATTCAAGGCAGCCACTCAATCTGTCCTTCGTGGTTGTCATTCAGTCTATACACCCTGTTTAGATGAAGAAAGTCAGGCTCTTCTCAAGGAATATGAAGCATCTGGAGACCCAGACATAGATTACCTGATCGATTCCCTGGACACCAGCAGGCGTACTGACTGGGAGGAAACTACAGGATCACTCAAATTTACGCGCTCCAGCAGGAAATGCTGGAGCTTGATTTGAAGACTTGGCACCACTCAGCAACCACAGTTCAAGTTCACCCTGATGTCAAGCCAAATGCTGTAGCTAGCCACTTATTACAAGTGGCAAAAGCACCCCTGGAGAAACAGCACCGACGTCAAGTACAAGATGAGTGGCGACAATACTGCCGTTGGAAGTCAGATGAACTAGATCAAAATACTTCAGAGGCATTTACAATAATAGAACTTGAAACGGTGCTATGCAGCATCAAATCAGGCAAAGCAGCAGGATATGACAACATCCTGCCTGAGTTCCTGAAGCATCTTGGCACGAAGGCAAAAGAATGGCTTGCTGCTTTTTAGGGAGAAGTGCATGCCGACTTTGTGGCATCAGGCAAAGATTATTGTGATTCCAAAGCCTGGCAAAGATCCCAACAATGCAGTGAGTTGTTGGCCGATTTCCTTGCTTTCAGTCTGTTTTAAGGTACTGGAGCACCTGATTCTCCAAAGAATTGGTCCTGACTTGGAGAATATCATGACTGTTGAGCAGACAGGCTTCATTCATGGCCATAGCACTTGCGATCAAGTCCTTGCCCTGACTACATTTGTTGATAACGGGTTTCAGAGGAACCTTAAACTGGAGTTGTTTTTCTAGATCTAACAGCGGCATATGACACAGTCTGGCATGCTGGGCTGCTGTTGAAAATTTCCAGAGCATTGCTACACTGGATAGTTGAGACTATTGAACTGTTCTTCGCAACAGGCGCTTCAGAGTGCACATCAGAGAGAACTGCAGCTCGTGGAGGTGTCAGACTAATGGACTCCCATAAGGGTCTGTTCTTTTGCCAAGTTTGTTTAATGCCTACATCAATTACTTACCTGTAACACAGACACGTAAGTTCATGTATGCAGATGACATTGGTCTCGGGACCCAAAGTTGCTCATTTGCTGAGCTTGAGGGAGTACTGAATAAGGACCTGGAGGATATGACGGACTTCTTCAAGAAATGGCATCTACAGTTAAGAGCAACAAGGACAGTCTCCAGAGTCTTCCACCTTAACAATGCAAATGTGAACCGGGAGCTTTGCATCCTCCTCAGTGGGCAGCAAATAAAACATGACCCAACACCAACATACCTTGGTGTGACTCTAGACAGATCACTGACATTCTGCAACCACCTGAAGAAAACTGCAGCAAAACTTAGCACTCGAAACAACCTACTCCGCAAACTGGGTGGCTCAACCTGGGGCACTAGTGCTCAGACACTCGACATCAGCACTGGCCCTCTGTTATTCAACAGCTGAGTATTGCACTCCTGTCTGGGCTCGATCATCCCATACTAAGTTAATTGATGTCCAGCTCAACACAACAATGCGCATAATCTCTGGAACACTACGTCCTACTCCTTTACCATGGCTGCCAGTATTCAGCAATATCCCTCCTCCACATCTGCATCACCAGGAAGCAACCACAAAAGTGTTGGCTAAGGTCTATGCCAGTGAGAAACTTCCACTGTACATGGACATCACCTCACATCCAGCAGTCCACTTGACTTTCGAGACGCCCAATCTGGTTAGGTCTGATGCCAAAGGATATGACAGCTATTTCAGCATGGAGCATTGAGTGGTCTTCAACAGATGTTGTAAACCACTCCCTCATAGCTGAGCCATCTGTCTGCCCTCCTGGCTTCAACCTTACACATCATCTGTGGACCACACTGAACTGCTTTTGGACAGGACAGGGTCCTTGTGCAGTCAACCTTGTCCGATGGGGCCAGGCCACTAACTCTTCCTGTTGCTATGGAGCTCTTCAAACCATGTCACACATTGTAAACAACTATCCACTGACAAAGTTTCTGGTGGACTGCAGGCTCTGCATGTTGCTAATGATGACGCTGTTAAATGGCTGAGCACGCACTGCACACAATAATAATAGTGATGTGTAAGTACTGCATAATTACAATTAGTTTTACCTCCATACACACCCCACCCCACACCCAAAACTACTGCATAATTTGATACTGTAGAAGAAAAAAATCTTAAGAAATGGGATAAGCTTGCATATCTTTTAGTAATCTTATTTTCATATTGTCAGTAACTTACAACATTGCATCAAGAACTGCAGTTTGCAGGTGCAGCAGTTAATAATCATGATCTACAAAATAAGTGTGATTATTTGGAGTAATATTGTAAGGTCATCAGCAACAGGGAGGGTGAACAGACCAAGGCAGTGCGTAAAAATAAAGGTTCCTAAAAAAAATTTAAAAAAATAAGGTCGATAAAGTCAAACTGAAGTTTATTTTTCAAACATTGGGCTGAGTCGTTTACACACATGTGGTCGCACCCTCCCTGCTGCTGTCGATTTAAAAAGATTGTTTATCGACTTGAATAAATTCAGAAATAAACAGCAGCGATGATGTTCAGTCTGCCATTCCACTGGGTCCCTTCTGCCGGTAAAGCCTTTACCAATAAGGTCCTAAGAGTCCTTTTTTTATTTGGTAAAAGCCTTTCTTATGGCCCACAGGCACTCTTCGTGGTGAAGACCTGTCTTATGGTCCACAGGCACCTTATTGAGACTTTTTGGTCTGGCAGACATTCTTTCTGAATGCCCCTATGTGGGTACCCTTCAGTGAGGTCACAAGGTCATGAGTTCACATCATCCTGCTGTTTATTTTTGGGGCACCCGCATAGAAACCCCCCCCCCAGCGAATTCCTAATGTGCAAAACGAAATTTTAGAAATTCAGAGGGCTGTCTAGGCATATCGATTTCATGTAACCCCTCCCCAAATCAAACCCCGGGGTAAGTGCAAAACTGCACTCACCACATTGTTCAACATGGTGCGAGAGCCAGACGCGCTAGCATTGCACCATAGTTCCACTTACAAATATATGTTTCAAAAATAAATATAAGCTATCTATCTCCATGTCACCGGTGATAAAATACACACACATTCTGTGATAAACAACTCTGAATAAAATACAAAATAAACTGTGAAAATCCACAATATACCGTAGTCCCGATAACCACATATACAGTAATGAAATGACATGCATAAATCAATACTGATGTAGTTTGCAGATCTATTTCAGGCGATATGTATGTGATGTTTATTCACACGAATTTACTACTGTGATTGTGATCATATTCTTGACTGTCAATGGATGAGACTTCTATAGAGTAAGTACTTTCATAGGTATTTTTGTCTAAACAGATACAATTACTGATTCTACATGTTGCTGTTTTTTGCGCAGTTAAGATTACGCTATATCCTTGACTGTCAGGGGAAATAACTGCTTAATTATTCTATCGTTGTGACAGAATTATTTCCCTTGACAATCAAGAACCAAATATTCTATCAATACCTATACGATACCTCGATCTTGGGTCATGCAAGTTTATGGTTATGAAACCAAATGGGGTAGCTTGTGCTTTTGAAAAGAAATTTTTAAATTTAATTATGTCCATATCCCCTGAACACCAAGTCTGATGAATATTTGAAAGCATATGTGTATCGACTCCATTAAACACAACTAAAATATTACCGTTATCTCTGATTACTTTTGGAATTTGTGTATAACGCTGGGTAACAAAAATCATGTCTGTGTTTTTATGTCTGCCTCTGGAAAATATTCGGGCAGGATTTGATTCTTTATCCAGCATTACATCATCGTATACTACAAGATTATTAATAAATCCATCGAGGTCGTCTACAGATGGGGCTTCATCAATATCAGTAATAAAATCGATAATATTATCGCCGTTTTCATTAAACGACGTTGCATTTTCATTAAAATCCTTAAGTACTTCATAGCATCGCTGATCATCCACGGATGGAGCTACTAAATATAATTTATCCCACTTGAGCCGTCTCATTATCAAATTAAGCAATAATTGTGTTTTGCCTGATCCAGATGGACCTATTATGATTGCCCGAATAGAATTTGGCAATGCTGGGTGATGCTTGACTGGTTCTTGTTTTCGTGTCGCTGAAAAGTCAATTATATCCATATGATAAATAATATGAATTTATATTGTGTTCGATGCAAGGCACCCACCCCTACCGTTGGATTAACAACAATAATAACAAAAAATAAAAGATGCACACTGACAGGTAAGTTTGAAAAGTGTGGCACATAAAAATACAAATTTATTTCGTCTAGCACAAAGACAGGAGGTGATATTGCTGCTTCATTGGGAAAATTGCCAGGGACTCCGTGGGCAAAGAATCCCGGGGAAAAACATCTACCCGGATACAATTATTGTGGTCCTGGAACTCGATATCTGACTTGACGAACGAGATCAACCAAGACCAGGAGATTATCTAATAAACAAGATTGATCGAGCGTGTCACGTTCATGATGGTGCGTATAAAAACAAGGATTTACAACAATGGCATCTCGCAGATGTGAAATTGATTCATGCGTTAAATTCTATACCTCATAAATCTCTCAGAGAAAAACTCGCTAATTTTCTAGCAAAAACTGCTATGAAAGGTAAAATAAGGCTAGGGGCTGGTAATTAATTATATGATTATTATAATGGAGTCCATTTATTATAGCCCAAAAGGATATTGGAAGGGCAGAGCAGCGATTAGTAAACTGGCTACAGCAGCAAAAGTCTCACGTGCTGTTGCTGCAGCGTGGTTAGCATGACCGGCAATATGGCAAATATATCTACGTCCACCTAAAAGAATTCAATACGCGTATTTTGATGTCAGGATTCCCAATGAAGTTCATCAAGCAGATATTTTGTTTTTACCACATGATACCGTTAAAAGTAGACGTCAATCACGCACATACAAATACGCATTAACTGTCGATGTTGCAAGTAGATACAAAGAAGCGGAGCCGCTATCAACAAAAACAACATCTGAAGTTGCCTCTGCATTTAAACGAATTTATCAGCGAGTACCATTATGATGGCTACAGTTGCTACAAGTTGATCCTGGCAAAGAATTTCTTGGTGAAGTATCATCGCTGATGAAACAACATAGCATCAAAATCAGACGAGGACACACTACAATTCATCGTGATCAGGCAATCGTCGAAAGATTTAATCGAACGCTCGCTGAGCGGTTATTTGGATATCAGTATGCGAAGGAAATAATTCAGAGCAACAAAAGATCTCGTGAATGGGTTGCAAGATTACCACATGTGATACCTGCGTTAAATAACGAGATTACTCGTGCAACTTCTATGAAACCGATTGATGAGATTACGGGAAAATATATACCTCGGAACAAAATCATACAGTCTCAACCAGTAGTAGGCAGTGTGACTGTAAGATATCTATATGAACCTGGTGAACTCGAAGGGGGTAAAAAAAGAGCAACTGATCCTATCTGGAGTGTGACTACACATAAAATTTCTAGCATGGTTAGATCCACGGGTAGACCCGCCATCTACAGACTGGATTCAACTGCTCCTCAGCGTGGATTTGTACGTGAACAATTACAAGTAATTCCTGAAGACACACAATTACCACCGCGTTCACTTTTGTAAATTGGAACCCCGACATTGATTGCATTCAAGACATGTCAGTATGACATTACCACGTGTGTGACCAAGATCACTATTAATTCTATCCATGGTAAATTGTCTTGGATTATTACTCGAATACTTCCACAACATGTGACAATTACAAATTACACAACAATTATTCTGTTGTTGTTTTAGCGTCATAATAAATTCAACATCGATATCAAAATCACGATTATTTTTTTTATCACATCGTTTATAACTGGATAATTTTTTTCTTATTACTTCAACACTAACAGTTTGATTATTATTTTCTGTGGAGTCTGTGATAACTCTGTGCAGTTGAGATATTCTCCTGACTCTAGATACTGCGAGATAAACTAAATTTGACCACTCGATTCTCTCATCGACAATCCAGATATTTGTGTCAGTAATAGTTAGTCCTTGTGATGAGTGAATCGTTATGGCATATCCCAATTTCCACGGTAAGTTATTCATACTCAACGCGCTTTCAACAACATCAACATCAACTAAAACAATATCATTTAAAATTAGATCCTGTTTTTTATTTGATCCTAGAATTTCAATATCGACATTTTGTAGTCGAGTATCTGCTGGGCGATAACACAATAGCACAAGTAGATTTGAGAATTTTTCTTTGTGTAACATAAATAATTTCTCCTGTAATTCATCACAAATTATTTTTCTACTCGCAACTGTTAAATCATCTGGTATCCACAGATTCCAGAAATCATCGATGAGAGTTTCCAGAATTATTTCACGCGGTATCTCACACTGTATTCTGTCTGGTTGTAGTCTGATTAATCTTTTAAATTCTTTCAGAGGTTCATCAGTAGCTCTATGATCATCATTTATTTCTTCATAATAATCCACAAATGCTTTTAACCACTCATGTGGAGATTGACCGACAAAAGGTGGTGGTTGACCATAATTGCCGCACATAATTACTGCAGTATTCTTTGTTAATAACCAATTAAGAAATATATTCTTAGTGTTTCTAACGACACCATACAAATCTCATCCCAGATGATGATTTTGGGAATATCACCCAGTTGCTCAGGTGTCCACGTATCTCCACACCATCTGAAGAAACTATGGTATGTACATGATTTTACTTCTCGTTGTTTTATTTCTCTTGCTAGTCTGTGTGTAGGTGTCAACACAATCATACCTGAACTCTGATGAAATAATTCAATGGCACGTGTTGTTTTACCAGAAACTCCAGGTCCAATGAGATAAATGGTTTTATGTCTGGCCACGGAATCAAATACAGATGGTGATGTAGATATTGGTATTTGATTGTCATTACTGTAGTATATTTCTTTGATTCAGAATAGTCAAGTATGTTTTCGTGTTTTATTCTCCATGATCCCCATTCATTACTTCTGAGTAATGGTTTTAACAAATCCATGCACGCGCTATTTATATAAAATGAATCCGTAGCAACTTTGACATTGTAACGAGGAAATCTATTTATCATCAATAATAAATTTATAGAAACATAAGCGAGCATAGAAGATCTTTAATGAGTAAATTGCGGTGACTCACCATCGATATAACTCACGATTGTACCTAATTTAATTTCGTCTGATGAATAAGCATTGCTTCTGCTTATGAATGTTCCTTTGTTCGTTGTATCATTAATTATAAAATCCAACTCAGCATCATGCATGATTAATCTTGCACAATGTCGTTTATGATCATACTAACCACCTTGAGTAAATTTACCAATTATTTTTCTACCGAGATCTTTTGCAACTTTATTTTCATGATCAATTTTATCACACTCTTCAGCTGGATCTGGCGGTGAATATTTCTTTTGTTGTGGTAACCAAACTTGCTTCTGCGAATGATATGATATAATAGCCTCACTTACGTTCAATGACACTAAGATTTCAGCATCAAGCATGTATCGTAATAGCACTATTGGAACCCAATATTTTTCTGAGAAATGTCTCCCGAACCACGCATAAACGATTGGATGAAGATTATCATGAAACTTAAATGATTTTACTCAAACGAATCCAGTTAAATCAAAATCGGGTAATGGCCCATTTATCACAACTCTTGTCATTTCATGTGTTGGATGTCCGAATCTTTTGAAATATTCAGAACAGTCTCCGTATCCAAGAAAACGCCCAGGATACCACGCAACCATATCAACCGATATAACTTTACGATGATCGTATTTGGTATTCCATAATCCGCCATGTCCATATTCGACACAACTATGCTGAATATCTTCAAGGAATTCTGATCGTGTTGGTTTCCATGAATTTTTCTCCTGAGCGAAGTGAGCAGCAACTGATGGAACTGCAAAACAATTATTCAATAATCGTTAAACTTCAACATCATCGGAATTGTATTTCAATGCAAGATTCTTCATTTCTTCATGGAGAGATTCTTTACGGTAAATCTCTCCATTAGGTTTAACAAATTGATCGTAATTCACGGATTCTGGACTCTGAAATAACCAAACAGATACAGGATCATTCTTACTGATATCACTGATAGCATCGAATATATAATCGTTATAAAATCTGACTATTCTATGGAAGTATTGTTACAGCATCAGTCCATGCATGTGCATTATCATCATGATTGTTATTGGAGCTCCTCTTGATATGTATTTTGACGCATATAAAATCTCTCTGGTTAGTGTTCTTACTTTTGTTGGAAATTTAAATTTTTTTTCTAGTTCAGCAATGTCGCTGATAGATGCTCCAGTATTCTTAACTGTTTCTGCCCATAAGTTTATTTTATTACATCTTATATCTGTTAAGCCATTCCCACGTATTGCTTTTTTTAAATGTTCCGTAACTCGCTCAGCGACACAATTTAATCCTGATAATTTCATCGGTTTAAGATTTTCAGCGATGGGTTTATCATTTAACGGATATATCGCATAAACAACTGTGGTTACAGGATATGCTCGTTCATAATAGGGTTTATCAATACCAGTTAATATACCTGGCTTGGATTTTTTATCTAATATAACAGTTTGTCCTGATTGTGTTACTCTGACAGGTTTGCGTTTATCATGGATAATCCAAATATCATGATCCATCTGCACAATAAATTTGATCAGAATAATATATCGCTGATCATCGAGGTAATTGATATTACTTCTTCCTCATTCATCATTCATCTTAGTGTCGACGGTATCTCTGATTCTGAATGACGACCAAGTATGAGTAACACCATCATTTTGAAATTCTTTTTTAGCTTCATGAATACGATTGGTTATATCATCATTCAGCAAAGCTAGGTCTTGCATTGAGTATTTAGATTGGAATTTTGGTAATTTATCAAGATCAAATCTTGCTCTTGAGGGTTCGATTACAGACAATCTCTTAAATTTCTCCATTATAATAATTAAGACAGGATTTATTTAATTAGATTTTTATTCATAATATAATGATACAAACAAATAACAAATGCAACTGGTTAATGATCGGGGTTTCATTTCGCTGCAATAAACCATGTGTAAAAGAATTCTGCAGATACCACATGCAGAGTTTTCGATGAGGAAGCACAGGACAAAAACCTTGCGTTCGATTCTTTGTTGGAGTCAGAGGAAAAACTCAATTATGCGTGCAATGTGGTGGTAAAAAAATACAGAGAGATGAAGCGGTATTACGATGAGAAATATGGACCATCGGCATCTCCGTTTAAAACCATAGAGGATTATTTGGTTAGATTTCAGAATAATCATTTAGAAGAATGATATTATATATACAAATGAGCAGAATGTGTTTATTAAACATCCCATCATTGTTAATTATGAGGCATCTCGTAATGGTATAATTAGAAACTGTAAATCAAAGAGACCAATTAATGGATCTATTATTAATACTTGATATATTATATTTAATACTGGAAAAAATAAAATATATCTCTATCATCGGTTCATCTACGAGTGTTTTTACGGGATAATCAAAGAAGGATTTGTAATCGATCACATCAATTCAGACAAGAAAGATAATTCTTTAAATAATTTGCGTGTTGTTACACAAAGTCAGAATTGTAAATCAGGAAGAACCGGTCATGGTAATAAATATCCAAGATCAGTTATATCCATAAACACAGAGACAGGTGAAGAAATAATCTTCCCATCGATGACTTCGGCTGGGAAATACTTTGATATTGTCAAGCCTTCAGTACGACGTGTTGCAGATAATATAACTAAATCAGCATTTTCGAAAAAATTTAATCAGAAGATTAAATTTAGATAAGCTGATAATTAATTAAAAGCATACAATTAATAATGGATACAAATTCAATTATTTACGACAGAGATAAAATCTCTGTTGCTGATAAATTACCTCTGTGGACTAAAGTTAAAATTACTGAAAGAGATGATATTACTTATGTAGAATTCATTGACAAAATTTACACAGGAAAAGGGTTCTCACATTGATCATGTTCCGTCATGCCTGTATCACGCGATGAACGTGCGCGCCGACAACTACAAGAAAAATTCAGAACAAGAATACACAAGAAAGAATAATCCATGGATTATAAATTTATTCAGAAAAAATCATGAATTCACTGAGATTTTTTTTATTTAGTCGTGCAACTACCCCATCAAAATTAATGAATTTTGCTAGATTTCTTCGTGCAAATACCCATCAAAATCAATAAATTTACTCAGATTTGCTGTATTTTCTTAATTTTACAAAATACCCCATCAAATTATTTTACTTATAATATATTTCTGAAATTATTTTATTTTTATGAAAAACTGAAAATCAGTGAAATTTGTTGAGATTTTTTCATTTAGTCGTGCAAATACCCCATCAAAATCAATGAATTTCATCAGAATTCCTCAATTTCGGTCGTGCAAATACCCCATCAAATTATTAAATGATTTCAGAAAAATAAATTTATTTAAACAAATGACTTTTATACAATGAATCATGAAAATATCAACGCTGTTATTGATGCAATTGAGCAACTACAACATGATGGTATAAAACTCTCTGATGAACTTGATCCTCAAAACATCCTGTGTAATTTTGAATCATTACAACAACGAAAAACTGAAAACAGATATACACTACCATCCAATTATAGATTTATAAAATTAATTTATCGATCAATGATAGAGTCACTTGTAAAGGTTGATGATACTCAAGTTAAAGAATTTATTTCACTCGCAGATGCTATTGAAAAAATAAGACTAGAATTATCTCGCGAATATGAAACGAGAAAACTTGTGAAGAGTCGTGTAATGCAACTGTGAAAGATTATGTCAATGACAGAATCTGAAAGAGTTGTTACCAGTGAAAGCAACAGTGACAGTGAAGATAATACTGGATTTAAAAGTGATGGCAATGGCTAAGCAGAATCCCTGGGAGAATTAAAAAAAAAGTATTAACAATATTACGGTGGTATAATTCTTTTTTGTTTTATTTATTTTATCCGTAACAATGTTACGGTGATATATTTTTTTTTGCTTCTATGATCTTATATACAGATTTATACTTAACGCCTCTGACCTAAGATCGAGCAAGTGGCCAGTCTGATCAGTTAATTTAAAATTTATCCGAGATAACCACGGATTATGACATCTTAAATAAACAGGATTATTTGGTTCTGATACAATCAACCACCCTGGTAGAACGTTAGGTGTAAACGAATACAGAATGTATCCTTGCTGGGCCTGATTGGATTTTTCAACGTCGACTTGATAACTGCCGTCGATGACATCGCATACTAGATTGACAGCGATCATTGGTGTGATATTAACAATGCCCAGCGAGTCATGACGACCTTCACCGTACGGATTGTTGTGGTATCGGAGAATACCTGCTGGGGGGGGGCTATTTTTCTCCACGATTCGAGGATCTTTGGAATGTTTTCCATGATCGCATCGCTGACCAATTTTACTAGATCACTATCATCAAATCCAGGAAATATAAATTTTTTGTAATTGTTGATCACTTATATTAAAATGTTTGGTAACTTGCTGCGTTCCCATGTTCATGAAATTTCTTATCATTATTTCATTAGCAAACTGAAGTTGATTTGCAATTGTATTTAATATCATTATCATTTCGATGATTTGTTGTTTTATGTCTTCGCTGTAGTACGTGATAATACTTGAAAATAAAATTTTTAGATTATCAAGAAATCTTGCATGTTCAGACCTGATATCATCTGATAAAGATTTAAAAAAATTTACATTGACGGGTAATCCTGTATCGGTGGCAGCAAATTGTGTTGTTTCATAACGATTTCCCAAATGTTTTACCCTGAGAAAAACCCGTCCATTATCAGTGTATTGCCAAGATTGTTTTGAAAAACTAAAAATGTTTGAAGAATCTATGTCGTTTGCGAGAAACTCATCTCGGCGTGGTTCTGGCGGACCGTCAACGCGAGGTTCAATTTCAGGCCATCCTAGCACTGACCTGATCGAAGACTGATAAATGTCAACGGCATAATCTGGTGATAATATTTCAACGGCCAATGACAGCATTGGTTCGTGAACAGTAATGGTAATCTTTGATTCTTTTCCTGTGATGGATTTAATTCTGTGCTGGAATTCTTCGTTGATCTGTTCAATTTGATAACTGCCCATTGGAATACTGACTACTTGCCAATCAGAAGTTCCATCGGGTTTATTTTTATTTGTAAATACTAATGAATTATTCGGTTGTAGTCCACCAAATGATTTCGACCCGATATTTGGCCAACTATGATAAACCTGTAATTGCGCTAATGCTATCTCGGAAACTGGTATTGCAGTTGGAAAATTAATACTGAATTCAGGATTAGTTGAACTCGCTGATATCATTGTGGTTTTTACCGGAGCAGTATTAGTGACGATCTGTTGTAATAATTCCCTTGACTCAGACATTATTATGTTGCTGTTGCACTAAATTATTTATTTCCGTGATTGAAACACCCGTGGTAAATGCTTCATTGTATATCCTTATTATAATACTGAATTCTTCATTGGTGATTATTCCATCGTTGAGCGATGAAGAAATCATCGACGATAATTTGGAATATGCTACAGTTGCAGTATGTGATTTCATCGTGTACTCGTTCAATTTTTCATTCGTGCACATATTTATCTTTTTCGCGATAATATTAAATACTCCAGCGATCAACATTGACGATGAAATAATGATTGTTACAACGATTGGCGCTGTCATCGTCAACGTTGATAATACTACGTCAGTTCCAGCAACAATCACGGAAACCGAATAAACGATGATATCAACGACAACCGCATATCTACGATATTTTTTATCTTCGCTGTATAATCATCGATGATGGTTTTTAATTTATTCTGCCATGTTGTTACTTGATCGTATCTGTATCGCTGAACGTCTATCATTATAATTTACTGAGTAATTAATTGAGGTGTTTCAGCTACAAATTCCAGACACCACCAGTAAGACGCCGAGGTTAATTTTTTATCAGATGATTCCAGTATAAATTCTTCTTCAGCATCTTTATTTAACACTGCAGACACAGTTCCAGAAAAAGCATCGATTGAATGATGCCATGGAAATGTAGTAAATATCCTAAATTTTTCTTTACTGAATATGGACAGCCTGTACACGCCAGTTACTTCTGCGGTATGTTTGATAGTGTTATCGCTTGGTGTCCATGTTGATGATCCCGATGATACTGTGTACACGATATTGCTAATTTGTTTGTGTGGAATTTTAATCAGATCGGTTTTTTGAACGATATTAGGAATTCCACTCACAATATCATTGAGTTTCATGTTAACGTCGGTGAGTTTAATATCAACGGTTGGTGGACTTCCAAAAAATTCATTAGTGGTTCTGTTCACGTTTCTGCGAAAATTCATAAACAGTTGTACATGATTAAAAAATTCAGTTCTAAATGTGGTCATTTCATTATTGATTGTCAACACCGAAGTTTTCACTGGAATTTCCTTATCATCTACATATTTCTTCGTTGCAGCATCTAGATTATCCGTCGGTTCTCCTACATTAATAATTTTATTGTTATTCATGTTAATGATGCTGTTCATTATATCACTGGCTTTTAACACTCGTTCACTTATGCTAACAACACTAGGAACAAGTTTGCCCTCTTTGTCATATACAGCAACAAGACCTTCTCAAGATAATTGATTACGAATAATAATATCATTGATTGAAATATTACTCGTCTTCAATTTTCCTTCACGGTTTTGAAATAGAACAAGTTCGTTTGGATCAATGTTGGCAAGATTGAGCATGTCAGATAACTCATCATTGATCTGCTTTGTTACTCGCTTGAGTAAGTTTTCGGATGGTGCTTGTTGGGTTTTAGTTTTAGTTGATTTTCCGTAAATATCTACCATTATATGATTAACGATTATTTAAATCCATGACAAAGTCATGGCACTCGTGTATTTAGGTACAGCTTTATGAGGTGGTTTCGTTGATCTTGATACAGCATCAAGTACTGCTAGTGCTTCATGGCCACATATCGGCGGGTCAGTTATTTTTTGTGTTGCTAGCATTGAATACCAGATTGGAATACTCTGAAGTCTGTCCATATATTTTAAAAATTCTTTTGGTGGCGCCAACCCATATGAATCGAAATAAATAATTCCACGTGGATCAATTGCATATGCAACCCAATGAGTGAGACGACCAAAGCTTTTATCGAGATTAATAATACCTGTTTCAATCAGATTTGGATTTTTCGGTAATTGATCACGCATAAAAACACCTCTGAAATTCTTTATATTTAGTTGCTTAGCAGCATCGAGTAAATCAAAATTAGACATCAGGAAAATCAACGAGTCCCTGGAAGTCTTAATCCTTTTCCGTACCATAAAGGGGGGGGGTCCTGGAAGTCTCAGACTGTGACCGTATACTGGGCCTGATAATCTTAGACGGCCTGGCTGTGGCACGTTTGGTGCTCTTAGACGTCTTCCGTGTTGTTTTGCCCGTGATCTTTTTTTTTAAGTTTTCTGAGTGTATAATTCCTTGTCCAGTTGCTTTCTTTAATGCCATTCCAGCAGCTGTCCCAACTGCACCTAACGCTGTAGCTTTTGCAACAGCTGGAGCGGCAGTGGCTATTAACGCTGGGATAGCTGCAAGAAGTGGAAATATCCCACCAGTCTTAACGACGTCGCTGATAGCACCCGCAGAAAGATTTACTCACATACCTTTCTTTGATTGCTTGGCTTCATTGAAATGCTTGAACTGGCATTCTGTCAGAGATAATTTTATTTTGGCCACCTGCGATTTGTTCTTGTTTTAATGATATTTTTATTCCACATCGCTTCACTGATGCTGACTAAAGTCTTTTAATCTGACTAGGAGTCAGACTGACACTAACATGATGATATGACATTTGTAATCTTATTCATGATCTAATTACATGTTTTCTACTGGTGCATGAATAACTCTCATTCGTCCACCAACACCTTCAAGTAACATTGTTTTATCGCTGAGTATAACGGCGATTGCTCTGTAATTAGCAATAGCTCCTCTTGTAACATGAGCTCGAAAATGCATGTCAACAACGGACTGTCTGGATCAATCCAAATGTTCCAGCGAAAAGTAATAGATCGGATACAGAGTTGTAAAATCCTGCTGTGATATTTGTAAACCAGTATCAACATTTTGATCACGTCATCAGACGATGATACGCACATGCAGCACTGTTTTGTTCAAAATTTAACAAAATATCCTCGGCTGGTTCTTGATGTCCATTTATCCTTGGCGACACTTCAGTAACGCTGAGTTTGTCAAATATCATAATACTGCGTATTTGCGAGTTTACTCACGTAACATCTTGAAATGCAGTAAATATATGTCGTGGTGCAGAGACACCTTGCTGTGATGCTATTTGCCATGTAAATAAACCATTAATGTTACTCTGGATAGAATCCGTGGTCATTGTTGGCCATGATAACATCGACTTACCACCGCTGTCCATGAAAGAAAGTAGCCGCTGTTCTTCGATTAACGACGGTGTCATTGTTGGCATCCACAATGAAAGTTTTGTCAGTATTACTTTACCATGAAGTGCCGCAGTTGCAGCTGGATTAGCTCCTTCAGCGTGCCATATTGTGTCATCGTCGGTATTTTTTTGTACGAATACAATTGTATGCTTGGCTCCAAAAATAACCTTTCTAACATTTCTACAAAATCCAAAGAGGTGTGACAGTGGAATCGCACATGAAAATCTTTCATCGTCGCCCAGCATTGCTCGACGTGACGCGAATCCCAAGTTGAAATTTTCATTCATTGATACAACTGTATCCCCAGCTGCATTTAATGTTACATTTTTGTTCTCAGGTTGATCGGTTATGTCCTTGGCAAACATCATTGATGGACCAGCCGATCTTGAGTAATCATCGCTGTATCTTGCAAGACCAAGTATCGTTGTGGCAACATCGACGTTGTTATGACAGATCTTAATCTCTCATCCATTAATGTTATATGCTGCACTTTTAAATAACGCCATAATACCATTATTGACAAAACCAACTTGATCACCAATTCCGTAATCTGTATTATCTAATTTTAAAAGTCTACCTTCGACTTCAATAAATGCCTCAGCAGGTAAGAAATATCTGCTTGTATCCTGAACTTGTAATTCAATTCTTCCATTCTCGTCAGGTACACGTGCGTCATAAGAATAATACTGATAATCACGTACCGATTCATCTCTGAGAACCGGTGCATCCATGTCAAATGCGGGATCAGATATGCGTTTGAACATCCTTATTATATTTGTTATCGTTTAACACGAAAACCACTTCCTGCTACCAGACTAGCAGTTATATTTTTATCTTTTTCACCAGCCAATGACGCTAATTTTTTATTTGCGGCTTGATTTATTATTTTACTAACATTTGCAGGCATCACTTCAGTGCTGGGTAATTTTACTGGCTGAGGTTTTCTTCGTATTAATCGTGCTAGTCTATCCTTGATTGCAGAGAATGCTTTACTGGCAACATCACCAACAGCACCAATACCTTTTTCACGAAAAACGTCAATAGCTTTCACTCTTAGTTGCTTTGCAATCGGTATTGCTTTTGGGGCTATCCTTCTAAATAAACCCTGAATGACATCACCAAATCCATCTCTGTAAAATGTCTTGTACACAGGTAATCTTGAATTTACCACCCTGACCATAGTTGGTCCACGTTGATCATCTATTATAATAATTATATCTAACTGTTTAATCACTGTGATAATCATTGGTGATTTCATTAATGAGAGACCAATATACGCCAACATCCATGATCCCACCTGTAAATAATAGTTGACAAATAGCAGCTGCTTCATTAATGATTTCTGGAGAATTATTACGGGCTCGTTTTCCACCAATTAAAATTTCTAATCTGTCCACGTCAGCAAGGACGTTGTTAGGACAAGTAACAAGACCACTTCCAGTTGTACTTGTTTTAATACCACTTCCAGTGACACCCGGGGTATCCTGCCATTCTTCTTCCTCACCTGTTGTTTCCACTGTCTTTTTCTTTCTTGATTTCCTTTCTGCTTTTGTTTTTTTCAAGTTGCTTTTTCATTTCCTCTTCTTTTTGTTTTCTTGCTTCTTTTACTTGTTCAATATGCTCTTTCACTGTCTGGTTAAAAATATCAAACTGATTAACATCTTCCTCAGATCTGATCTGCGGAGTATCAGTAGCGATACGATATATATCCTTGACCCAATCGCTAGATTTCAGAGTATTAATATATTCAGGTTTCACGTATTTTTCTCTTTGATAATATCCATACGCGGCAATATTTAGTAATTTATTTGAGGTTTTGATAGCAGCAATACCCTCAGGCGTAAATTTATCTGCTATTTTGGTTTTGATTTTTGGTGGTTCAGGTTGTGGTTGAATTTCAGGTAGTGGTTGAGGAAGTTGCCTGGGTGGTGGTCGAAGACGCCCAGCAATATCGGCAGGCAATGTTTCAAGAGCTTTTTGTGTTGCCTCAGTTGCTGAAACAATTTTCTTTGTTGGTTCAGTTATTGGTTTAAATAATTGTTCTGCGCCTTCTGCAAATTCTTCTTGTGTCTGCTGACGCGCTTGTAATTTTTGTCTGACATAATCATGGACAGGTAAATATTTCTTGATTGCTTCTAGTTGCTCTCGAGCTAGTCTAGCTGAGTGAGCTTCACCAATCATTATTGATATAACGCAATGGTTTAATTACAGCAGCAGAGGGGTGGACTGACAAAAATGACACGCACAAACACATTAACGAACACGCATAGCATTTACAAACACAGGTGTCATGAGCGAGTAACAGTGTATATTGTATAGGTATTGATAGAATATTTGGTTCTTGATTGTCAAGGGAAATAATTCTGTCACAACAATAGAACAATTAAGCAGTTATTTCCCCTGACAGTCAAGGATATAGCGTAATCTTAACTGCGCAAAAAACTGCAACATGTAGAATCAGTAATTGTATCTGTTTAGACAAAAATACCTATGAAAGTACTTACTCTATAGAAGTCTCATCCATTGACAGTCAAGAATATGATCACAATCACTGTAGTAAATTCGTGTGAATAAACATCACATACGTATCGCCTGAAATAGATCTGCAAACTACATCAGTATTGATTTATGCATGTCATTTCATTACTGTATATGTGGTTATCGGGACTACGGTATATTGTGGATTTTCACAGTTTATTTTGTATTTTATTCAGAATTGTTTATCACAGAATGTGTGTGTATTTTATCACCGGTGACATGGAGATAGATGGCTTATATTTATTTTTGAAACATATATTTGTAAGTGGAACTATGGTGCAATGCTAGCACGTCTGGCTCTTGTACTTGAGGCCCGTGGTTCGGTTCCCCATGACTGACACATGTCGGTAGTTTGGCCCTGGGATGCCATTTCTTTAATAATTATAATTTACTTAATAATTGGGGCACCAGCAGCCCAAGAGATTTCATGTCCCCGCACATGTTGAACAACGTGGTGAGTGCAGTTTTGCACTTACCCCGGGGTTTGATTTAGGGAGGGTTTACATGAAATCGATATGCCTAGACAGCCCTCTGAATTTCTAATATTTCGTTTCGCACATTAGGAATTCACTGTGGGGTGTGTTTATGTGCTTGCGCCCCCCCAAAAAACAGCAGGATGATGTGAGCTCATGACCTTGTGACCTCACTGAAGGGTACCCACATAGGGGCATTCAGAAAGAATGTCCGCCGAACCAAAAAGTCTCAATAAGGTGCCTGTGGACCATAAGACAGGTCTTAACCATGAAGAGTGCCTGTGGGCCATAAGAAAGGCCTTTACCAAATAAAAAAAGGACTCTTAGGACCTTATTGGTAAAGGCTTTACCGGCAGAAGGGACCCAGTGGAATGGTAGACTGAACATCATCGCTGCTGTTTATTTTTGAATTTATTCAAGTCAATAAACAATCTTTTTAAATCGACAGCAGCAGGGAGGGTGCGACCACATGTGTGTAAACGACTCAGCCTAATGTTTGAAAAATAAACTTCAGTTTGACTTTATTGACCTTATTTTTTTTAATTTTTTGTAGGAACCTTTATTTTTACACACCGCCTTGGTCTGTTCACCCTCCCTGCTGCTTCATCATATCTGACATTATATCTTGGGGGCAAAATATTGCGATACAGTACAGTATTAAGTGCCCGAACTGCAGTCCCAAACACTGGCGAAATGCAATACAATCTTGGTTTTACTTCACCAACATGACAACTCCATGATTTGCATTTACATCTGTCTCCAGGCTTGTATGATCAGTTGCTGCAGATGTATTTGTTGTACTTGCAATGACGTCTCTTTATTTGTGAGCAAAATTTTTGCTGTTCAAACTCAAAAATGGAGCCTGTTTGAGAATGAGGCTGCTGCAGTGGTTTTGTATCTTCAGTGTCTCAAATAAGTTATGTGCATGTATCATTGTCAGTAAACTAGTCTCATGTCTGTAAACAAGGGAAATAATTGCCATTACTATTTCAATACTGAATTTGGTCTCTGTTACAAAAAATCCCAAATAATCTTATGTGATTTTATTTATTTTTATTTTATTTTTTTTAAATAAGGCAAAATTTGCATAGCATAATGTTTTATAGACTGCTGGCAGAATGGGATGAGTCTTTCTTTCTGTCTCTCAAAAAGAAGTTTTCTTATTCTGTGAGTAGATAATGATTATAATAGTAGTAATAACAATGATGAATCTGTTTAACAAGTTCACAACAACAACAGCAGGGACAGGTACAACATTGTTGATAATGTGAGGCACCAAAAAAAATCAGTAGAATGGAATTTTATAACGAATGAGTGAATTTGTTTTCTTCCCTTTACTCATTACTTAAGCATTGATATTGTGTGGAAATATATAATACAGGAAATGAAATCATGTCCACTTCTCTTGAATCTGTGGATTATGGAGTTTATTATTATTATTATTATTATTATTATTATTAAATGTTTTAATATTTACCACATTCAGAAATGTAGAATAAATCTGGAACCAGTATTAAGTGTAAAAAATGGATTTACTGGATATTAAGAGATAATGTTCAAGTTTCATTTCAGGTATTTACAATATGAGTAAAAATTTATACCTATGTTAACCAAATGATATATAATTACCAAACTAGGTTTCATATGTGCAAAGGTTAGCCTACTCATGTTTATGCATTAATTTCTTGGTATCTGATTTCTGCTTGTTAAACAATTCTTTTTTTATTACTTTTGTTTTTCAATTCTACATGCCTTATTACCAGATGGGGATGAGAGAATATGAAGGGAACAAAAAGTAAAACATCCTGAATGCAAGAAGGTCCAGCTTCAAATGTTTCTTGCAAAAAGTGCAACTTGCAAAATGCTGATAAGAGAATTTTCAGAAATAGTGCTATGCATGTGCAAGCTTGCACAAGTTAACAAAGATTCATTGAGAAACTTATTTTGATGATAGAAGATTTCAGCAAGCAAATTACAAGTTGCATTTTGGTTTGAGATGATAACTGCATAAAGTATGACTTCTATGTAGCATTAGATAATGTCCAATCTATTTCAGTACATTTATTTGTTTTGAAGCATTTTTGCAGAATAGTGATAAATTTAAAAGATCAATTTAGACAGGTTTTGCAAATTCTTCACATGTAACCACTGTATCATTGAAAGCAACAATTGGCTTCTGATAAAATGTTTCTTGTCCCATTTCTAAGCCATGAAATTTATCTAGATTGACCTTCATCTGGTTGATAATCCACAAATGATCAACCAGTACATCTTCACTTTCAAGCTATGTCTGTTCATTAGTACAACACTGATCAGTGTGTTTCTTTTGATTATAACCTGTAATGAATTCAGTGTATTTGCTAAAAGCTTGCAAAAAATTTGGGGAAATGTTGAAAATATGACTGTTGTGGATGTTAATGGTGTCACTACTAAATAGTGATTAATGGATGTTCCGACATGTATGCTGTGACAAACTTTATCGTAATCCCTATAGTAAGGAGACAGTTTGCTTGCAGTGATACTGGTCAGCAGTCAGTTTGAATTAACCAAATGTTGCAGTTTGACTGGAAGTGGGCAGAGTCCCTAGCCCATGAAAAAGACACTTTCAAGAAGATGATTAAATTATCAAACTTTGAAAATTTAACTTGAGAGGTTGAGTATGTAAAACTCTTAATTTTTCATTACTGGCCACAGTGGAGTACATGGATTGCAGTATTTGTTTAGTCTAGAATTTTTAGTTTTCCAGTTATTTATTTCTAATCTTCTGTATACTTAGTTTTACTATTAACAAAGTTTCTATTCACAGCTTTCCAGCTGCCCCTGAAAGTGTCTTCAGATACATGTAGCAAATTGATGCCAGAATACTTGAAAATTGTCCATGAGGCATTTGCTGAGGACATACCACTTTTAAATAAGCAATTCCATTATACTGAAAAGATTCCCTACATTACTATCAGGAAAGTCTGTTACACTGAGGGGCAGATAATTTTCACTTTTGAAGTAGAAACAGAAGAAGAATTGGACCAATTCTTTCAGGCATGCAAAGAAAAGACCTTATCAAACATTCTCTGTGCCTATGCAGACTCGTGTGGTATTGGCATCAGAGCAAATCTGAAGACGAATGATAGTCTTATTTTGTTCATGGATATGGAGAGGGCAGAATACTTTAAGCTCAAGTATTTGCTGTGTAAAAATGGAAGGTAAGCATATTCATTATAGTTCAACTACAAAAAAAAAAATGATTTAAAAATCTGCAGACTTTCACCACAAAGGCCACAAAAATTGATGAAATAAAACCTTCCCAAGAAGTGAAATCCAGATTTGTATGCTTATCGGTACAAAGTTGAGGAGAGCTGTTGTATCCATGAAGTTGGCATCTGCACAAAGTATACACATGTGTACAGCCTCACTGCATCTCAACATTTCATTATGCTGGGGTCCTAAGCAACATTTTAGATTGGGTTTCATTTCATCTGCTCCAAGGGGTGAGGGCTTAGGGGACTAACTTTGTCCATGTAGATGAAAGGGTAAAATCCTTAAAATACAGGAATTTTGCTATTTATTTCCAACAAGTTGACAACTGGACAAATCCACATCATTTTGATTTTAAGAAAGTAATTTACAAGGATCAATGCTTGACATATATATTTCACATCTCTGCAGAAGCAGATGGCAAGTATGCAATGGCTATAGGAGCATAATAGAAAGATTTATTTGATTGATTTCAGTGGTAAAATCAGCATTTCCAGTAGGGAACAGCAATACTTAAACCCGAATATTTATTTATTTATTTATTTATTTATTTAACAAAATTGATCTTTTTCACATAATTAATCAAAAATTATTCTCAATAGTTTTTTATTTAAATTTCACAAGTCTCCACTGACATAGTGTGTGAATGAAATAGTGCAAAACACATAGACCTTACTTATTAACATTCTTAGCCTCATTATGATTAAATACTCATAGTTTTTCATCAAGATTGCTATTGAAAATTTATAACTTTGTTGTTTTTGTGATCCTTGGATGATCTTCAGAAAAGAAATAAGAACAAATACCTTTATTTTTTAATATAGAGTGCATTTACAGACCATCTTAGTTCTTGCAAATTATATCATGATTAGCCTTTACACCACTTGACAAAATATTGTGGTGGGTGATGCATGCACATTATGTTAACTTGTCATCCTAAAGGTTATATTTCGTGCTAAAATTGCATTTCACTACCCATCTTTCTTGTGACATTTGACATTGGCACATGCCTTTGATGTGACAGAGGTAACAATTTCAACTCTAATTGATATATTTTAACATTTTATGATAGAGACAAGTTCATGACAATATAGTCTTGTCCAGATTTTAGGGCCATTTAGAGAGTAACACAAACCTAATCCTTTAACAGAAAGCACTCTGGCAATAAGAGCTTCAAATTTGTATTAATGATGCCCATCAGCCATCAAATATGGCTACAATACTAAAAAGTATAAAAACATTTAAGTAGTGGTGAAATGGTAATTACCTCTGCTGCATATAGATATGATTCACAATACAGTTAGCCTATGATATAGTTTATTTATTGATACACATATCAAATATCGATATACATATACAATTTGGCAGTCTTTTTATTTTTAGAAGGTTAGTGTCATTGGTGGGGTGGTGCCATTTTATGTGTTGACATATTGCTCGTAATTCTAGTAAGCAGATTACTGACAGATATGAACTTAAATTTATTCATATGCTATTCTCATCCTTGACAAGACATAAAGGTACTTCCAAACAGACTGTTAAGTGTCAGTGATTTTTATTGAACCTTTTAGGCCATATCAGGCTGCTCCATTTGATCAGGTGCAGGACTTGTGTTGGCCACCATGCCCTTTATTTTGCACTGCATGAATGTTTTTAAAGATCTTATTAACAGCTTCATGTCTTCACTTATACTTGGAAGTCACTTTGGTGCTATCTTGAAAAAAGAAGATATATTGCAGTTTACTTGTGCAAAGGAAATCATATCTAGAAGAAGTCTGAGTGTGGGAATGGAGATGACTAACAACCAAATCCTTCATATTGTACTTACTGCAGATGCAAAACAGCTACCTAGGCCACAGACACTTGTTTCTGTAAGTGGAAAAAGAAATTGTTGACAACACCTATTACCCTACTACAATTTTACAAGGTGACTATAACTTGTGTTATTTGGAATTTGTTCCCTTGCTGATTCTGTGCTAAAAAAATATTTTAAATCCCATCTGCATGTTCAGTAGCTGAATACATATATCAGTGTAAAAGGAGACATTGCAAACCTGTTCCCCACATACAATTTAGATACTTTACAGATCACTTTTGCATGAAGTTTTTATCTAAATTGACCTAGTTTGGATGCCCAATATTTCCTGTGTGTCATGAGTATATGTGCCACGGTTAGTTCTGATTGGTGGTTATTGTTTTGCTCTGGACTTGAACAAACAAGAACCAATCTGAATTAGATGCGACATATTTCTCTGCATGACACACCAGAAGCATAATTCAAATTTGATGTAAGTAGGCAAGATGGAAAACAACAGAGAAACATTGTGTAATGTAGTTATTATATGATAAGAGAAGTATGTAAATCATATATGGGGAACAAATCTGGAATGTCTTCTTTATGCTGATATATGTTAGAAATGGCTGAACCTGCTTATGAGATGAAATAAGCAGTATGGAATTGGCAGGCTTGGAATATGGTGGCATATTTCAAACCAAGCAAGTTAGTCACCTTGTGTTTGTTAATTTATAGAAGACAAGTAGGTGTTGTGAATAGTTTTTCTTTCTAATGACAGAAATAAGTCCATGCTCCTGCTACAGTTGTCTTGGATGAATTTTCAATTTAAAGAATGAAATGGCAAATAACTAATAATAATTAATGACCGCTGGAGATTAAAGTAACTTGTATAGGGTAAGTATTGGTTTCTATTGATTCTTCATGGGTGTATCTGTATGGGTATTGGTATGGAAAATTGACAGATTCATCCATATATCGATTAATCATTTCACCCCTTCATTTAAAAGATTTAGAAAAAAGAACACTTGGCAGAAATTTACAACTTGGACAGAAAGTATTCTGACACAAAGGCCTTTTGGCATTGGATGATGCGAATGCACTGTCAAATATGGTTGAAGAAAACCGTGAAATAATTGTTTTGAAAGCATATGCAGTCATTGGAAGAAATTTAAACAAAAAACATCCTACTTTTGTAACCGGCATTTCTTGGTCAACTGATCTTGCATCTGGCAGTAAGGAAGATGATGTCAGCCATGTGAGCGATCACTTTAGTGTTTTGTTATCAGACAATTTTCATTGTCAAAATTTTAATTTTACATCAAATTGATTGAGTTCAGGCATCAGACAGAGTTTGTTTAGGCTGCATAGCCAAAGTTTAGAAGTCACCCTGCCGCTATAAATTGAAATAATGTCATTTACTTCCCAATCTTGTGCACCCTGCCATATTGTTTTATGACAAAATGAATACAACATCAGATTGTAAATCATAATGATGCATGTGCTGAATTCTGTCTTTTATTCTTTGTATTTTCACAACTTATATCTTGCATGTTTGATAATAAATAACATGAAGGCTTTAATACCATGATCTTGTTACTGCCATCATTGCTAAAGTTTGATATATTGATGAAGAATTTTAGGCCAGTTGGTGATTGTTGGAGCATTGTATTGAAATATATACAAGCCATAATTATTTTAACACAGTAGATAAATATTGTTTTAGTTTCATGTTTAATCACATTGTTTATAACATTTTTTCCAGTGGAGAAGACTTGGAAAATAGTGTAGCCAACACGACAAACAAAACTCAACATGTTAAAGTGAGTACTCTTGAGATCATTAAATGAGAATTCAAACAGTAATTAAAATGCATTCACCTTCATTTTACTGAAAAGAGGCATTGTTTGCAGTAATTTTAACCGTTTTAATTTAAGCTCTTCTCTTTAGTCCATTTTAAGCTGAGAGTGCAGTTTTTCAGGGCAAAATCTGGATCATCTCTTCCATCCTGTATGCAGAAGCATACAGATAGGATATTGTTTGTTGCTGTCATTTTATCCTGAAATGCTTAGCATATATATGATTAAACCTGTAAAAGAAAAATCTATCACAACAAAATTAATTTTTTTTATTGCTCAGAAATTTTGCAGTAACTTTTTTTCTAATTATCTTTTGTGCTAAAATTTTTACTTGGTATTCAATGATCACAAATCATTTTTATATTCTCAAGTACCTTCATAAGTAAATTCAACAACCCTTGTAAATACAGCACAGCTTAGGCAGAATATTTAATTCAACTTTATATGACGGCTGATTCAGATTCTTTAGCTTTTTTATGAAGTGTCAAGTAAATAATTTACATTGCTCAGGCTTGTTCACCAGCAACAATGCATCAGATGTAATCAATGAGACTGCATCAATTTTTCATCAGTTTCTCGACTAACAACATCATGGATTTCAGACACCACAAAAGACCAGAGAGGAAGTTCGCAGGTCCATGCCCATTTCCAAAGAACAGTGTTGGATAGCCCTGGGACTTGCTTCCTCTCCTTTAGAGTATTCACCTTCCATAGGTTTCTGAAAGTACCAGGTCAGAGGCATTGTCTGGCATAGTAGTTGATAGTCACATCCTTTCTATCATAAAAAGGTGGATGCTGGCTTTGGTTTGGGGAACTTCTTCCTCTAGAAGGTCCTCCATGTTCTCCCACCATTGAATCTGGTGTGATTAAAATAAGAGATACACTCCCATCTTCAGAAGGACATAGTAGATGTGTTCAATGACTCAAATCTCCAGCCTTCCTCTCCTAGAATTTTCTGGTACCAAAGAATGTGGGAAAGTGTCAACTAATTATCAAACTTGTCTCCCTAAACAGGTTTCTTCAGCAGGAACCTTTCAAGCTGGACACCACATCAGGAATCTGGAATGCCATAAGATCTGGCAGCTAGGCAGTTTCCATTGACCTTTATTATGTGTACCTTCACATCCCTACCTTTCGTCTTCACAGGAAATACCTCTGTTTTTGTTTGGATGGGGCAGGTCTTTCAACTTTACACTCAGTTGTTTGACCTAGCCTCTGCACTCAGAGCTTTTATGAGAGTCATGTGAGTACTTGCCATCCACTTACGGTCACTGGAGGTCACTATCCTGAGCAGTGGATGTTTCAGCCTGGAGTAGGATCATCTGTTGACTTGTGCCTTCCCATCCTTGAGGATGATTTCGCAAGTAAGTACTTCGGCTGCTAAGCTCATTTTGATAGCCCCGCTGTGGTCGCAATGTTCATGGTTCAGTGATCTTCTCATCCTGCTGGTAGACCAGCCTAGGATATTAACCCAGAGGATGGACATAACACTCTCCTAAACAACAGCCTGCAGATTTCTCTACCTTCATGCTTGGCTCATCTCAAATGATCTCTCTGCCAGGACAAGTTACCAGGTGCATCATTTAGTCCAGGAGTTCAATGACTTCCAAGGTCCATGATGAGTATGTGAATCTTTTATGATTGGTACAATTGGAAACATGTTAATCCTAGTTGTCCCTCAATGAGCACAGTGGCTGATTTTCTTCATTTTCTTTTTAAATACAGAAAATAATCAGTTTCTGCCATCAAGGACTATAGGACAGCCCTGTAAGTAACACTAAAATTGGAAATGACCGCAGCCATTAGTGCAGATTTTCAAATAGCAGACCTGATAAAGTATTTCAGGCTGCAAAGACTGGTGTCTCATACTTGCTAATAACTAGATGGAATTGCTCATGTGTCTTGAGGTCTCCAACTAAAACCCCCTATAAACCTTTGGATGAAACTTCTTTCAAGAACTTTACCCTCAAGACTGCTGTTTTCTTGTTCTCTTTAGTGTCTGCAAGACGAAGGAGTGAGATTCATGACCATTCCAAAGAACAAGGCTGTCAAAGTATGGAAATGTTGAGTTTGTTCTGTACATTACCAACCAAGTTTCATTGCAAGTAAACAGCTTTCATTGATTGCTCCACCGATGATTGAGATCCTCAGTCTCCATCATTTCTGTGCTGGGGATGATCAATATAGAATTTTTTGCCCAGTTAGGGCTTTACATTTGTTTTTGCAGATTCTAAGGGGAGAAGAAAGGGTAGGAAGTATTTTTTCATTCCCCTTAAGAGCTCATCTGATACTTCAGCTCTACCATTTCAAGGTAGATTGCCATAACTATCAATACAGCTTTTTATTCCTCATGAGGTTCAAGCATTGCTACCACATGGGCCTATCTTACTTATTCATCTTGGAAGGCTGTGATGATCGATGATATTTGATCTCACACAACCATCTTCTACCGTAGCTCATAGCCTCATCAAAGAGAGTCATATTATCTTTGGGGCCAAAAGAAGTAGCTCAAAAAGCGACTATGCTGATGCCCTCCAGCATTAGTCTTCACTTCTACAGTAAAATGAGTATTCCTTCCTTTTACCAGTTTGTGAGATCAGCAGCCTCCCACTGAACTGGCAAATTTAGCTGCATATTAGCAAATAGGTTAGATATGGCCAGTATTAAATTGTAGAGAAGGGGTAACTAATTTTAATGATGTAATACTTAGCTATTGCTCTTTGCAGAATCCTTCCTCGCACCCTAAACTGATGTCCCACTAGTTTTAAGGATACATCCTGGAAATTATGGGGACTAATATGCATGGGTCGATTAATTCTCACTATATGGTATAGATATTTTCTGTCTAGCAAATAGTAAGCTACAGTGTAGGAACAAGTAAGTATTATATCATTAAGATTAATTTTATACCCTGCCAAGCTACATTTCTAAACATCTCTTAGTCTGTTCTATATTACAGCAGTACCGTCAATCTCACCTGCTCCAAAGATCAGTGTCTCCAGATTGTATGCAGCAGAGACAGCCTCATTCACGATCATCATCACTTGGACCATTGCCAGGTAAAAGGACAAGATCCAATTCACAATCAGAGTCACAACCCATCTCAGATGACCAAGTACCACCTGGTCAGGAAACTCAACCATTACTGCAGTCACCTGGATCGCAGCAGTCAGCAGGTGCTGTTCAGTCCCATCAGCAACAGACAATTTCACATTTACATGGAAGTCATTCTGCTAGTACACGTGTAAGTAAATCTTCCTGAAGAAGATGATATAGACTAAATTTTTTTCAACACATTAAAATATGTTCGATAATTTTGTTCAAAACTATGTCCAGAAGGATGATATCATTGACAAAATAAGCAAGTAAAATTTTATCCTTCTATAAATGGCAAACTTAAACAGCCAGTTCCAGAAAAACTTTCTATAGATATGTAGCCAAGTAACAGAACATAAATGTCATACGCAAATAGATTTCCTTGGATTTTCTGAAGAGAAATGAAAGATTGTTAAAGTCTATCTATGTCTTGGGATGCAAGTGTAAAATGAGTTAAAACATTTTATTAGAAATTGGAAATATATCCCTTCAATGATGTGATGTATACAAAGAATTTATAACAATCTCTGTTTGTATATGGGATGATTTCTGAAACTCAAACATCCAAATTTTTGTGGCATGAAAATTCATGATGCAGAGGGGTTATTGCTTAGACACAACCTTTAATGCTATGTAAGCCCTCAGAGAATTATTTGATATTGTCTGGGCATAATTATTACACTAGGGGTTAGGGTTACTCAGGAGTCTGCTGGTTCATTTATTAATTTTTCACACTTTTCCATTCTCCTGAACCATTGGATATATGTTCACAAGACTTGTATGTGTTGTAAGTGGACTTGATTGTGTGCCATGTTCAAAAATGGACTTTGTCAGACAAGTACTTTTTTGACATACCCTACCATTTTTTAAACCTGTTTTAAGGTTGTAAGAATGCTATGTTTTCCACCTGTCTGTTTTTACATCTGTCTAGTTGTCTATGTTGGTTTGTGCATAAACGTAATGATTAGTTCCAGATTACGGGTCTAAATTGACAGACCTTGTGTTGAAAGCTTGCTTGTGGAATAAGGAATTTTTGAGATCAAAGATAAAGAAAGCAAAATTGTTTGCATACAGTCCTACCCACTTATATCGACATCACTTATGTCGACAAGCCATCTATTTCGACAAAAAAGCAAAGTCCCGGTCCCTTGGTCTACTATTACTACCAAAATTGTCATGCTTATGTCGACCTTGAGATAAAAAAAATAAACGTACATGTCGACAGAAGCCCTTGGTCCCATCTTGAACAAATCCTTTGTTTTCTGATCATTATGTCAACAAGCTGCCAGTTCCGACCCATTCTTTGTTCAACAATTAGTTGATCTTGCCACCAGGCTTTAATTTTCCCGCCTAATCATTTATGTCAGCAAGCGGCCAGTTCCGACCTGTACTTTTTTCAACAATTAGTTGATCTTGCCGGCAGGCTTTAATGTTGTGGTCGGATAAAAAAACAGGCTTTTGTTTGGTCCTATAAAGTTGGCAGCTTGCGGCAACTTAAATAAAAGCAATGAAATCTGATCGATTCTTGCATTTTCCAAAGTGATCGGTGATTCAAACAAGTTTATTGTGCAGTGAAATTTCCTTTTTAACTTTATTTATATTTGCAATGGCTACCAACGGCAGTGTAAAATGCAGATTAAATTTACAGTCTCTAGAAACTAAATATCTGGCTGTTAAGGAAGCTGAGGGTGGGGCATCTCGCAAAGATGTCTGTGAAAAATTTTAAATGTATACCGCTGGAGCTGACATTGTTACACTATTGTATTGTAAGAATCATTTTCTTTCAATACCTCATTAGCATGTATCAATGTATACAATATTATGCCTTCATTAATCATATCAGCCGCATATCTCTTGTTCGCTTTTATGTACTTTTCACGATGACTTCTGTAACTAAATACACATACTGTTTAAACCAACTTGTCGACAAGTTTTCATTTCCCTGTGAATAGCCCCATCCCCTTGGTAGCCTCAATAAGATGGGAACAGACTGACCAAAATCTAGGCCAATTTAAGTACATATACTTGAAACGTGTAAATAACAACTATGCAACCATGTGCTTATGCCGATACTGAAAATCGTAGTGAATATTTTTCATATCAGGATGTGACTGATGCAATATTTTATTGTGGATTTTATTACACAGAGGTAACCAAAATGTAATTTGTCAATATACAGGTGTATTTCACACTGGTTTTGTCTTCATGTAATCAAAATTTGCATTGTTTGTTTTCTCAAAGTGTAAATGCTACTGACTGACGACAGGTCACCCCTTACTAATGAATTTAACTTGTATCTTTTTTCAGACCCCCCCCCCAACACTTATCTCGACATCCGTCTATGTTGACAATATTTCCTCGGGCCCGAGGATGTCAACATAAACGGGTAGGACTGTATAATAAATTTTACTGTGGCTGGCTTGCACCTGGGATAAGAAAGAAGCCTGCCTGTTCATTATGGGATCAGGAGGTTTAAGTTCAGGGTCACTCTACTACAGTAGTAGGTAATTGTACTCACTGGATTTTTTTTATATAGGTCACTGACTCTATACCCAATGACTTTTGCTATATTGATAAAAGTGGTTGTATGTGTGATTATAATCACTGAACTGTGAAAGTAGTCAAACAAGAGTCATGGTGATAGAAGGCAGTGATCTAGTTACCGACAAAATATATATTATCACACTACTATGTTAGATGTTTTTGTTTTACTTGACTTTTATTGTCTACCAAACAGTTTCATATTGGTGTTCAGGAGTTGATGATTTTCCATTTCAGCCATGCTGATTATTTTATCATCAATAGCCATCAAATATGGTTTTTTAAATGTATTGAGACTATTTTGTGCTAATGCAAGCAGTTCTGAAAAACACATATTCTTGAATATAACCATGTTAAAATTATTTTACCAGCACCACCCACAACACTGGTCACTATGGATATAGCCCCAAGAACAATTCTAATTGGTGTTTCTATAAAAGTTCCAGTGCTTGTGATTCTTGCCACACCCAGACTAAGAACGTTTATATTTTACGAGAAGTGCAGTTCTTTTGGTGATTTCATTTTGTTCCACTTAGATTATTTTTCATGACGATAAACATCAAAGGTCCATCATAGTTATTCTATTAATACTGGTAATGTAGTCGCATAGTATAATTATACAGTGCAGATCCTGTCTGGACTTGTCACGTCCAGTTACAGCACACACACAGACACAACGCATGCGTGCGCACACACACTTCTTACCAATTACCCTTTTTTACTGGCACAACTGTCATACAATCATAAAAAATCTCTGCTTGAAGAATATTTAAGTTTTAAAAAATTCTGTGTTCTGGGAGCCTACCATTACAGTCATTTAGAAATATACTGGTTACACCCGTACCTGATGTTTTAAACAATTGTTCTCAGTTTTGCTTGATAACTATTACATGGACTTGCGCGTCCTTGTTGAATAACTGTCAAATCTTTCTTTTCTTGTTGAGCTAATGTTGGTTTTACATATTCATTGGAAAAGGTAACCAGGGTGGATACAGTGGTGAATTCCACTTCCTTGTTGTAGAAGCAAACCCTGAGTGTTTTTCACACCTATTGGTGTAGTCAAAGACAACGCATTTTAATGTGCTGATGCTACAACACCAAGCTGACCTCTAGTAGATATTAACACATTAGGGTCGTCCCAACTATCAGTTTCTGTTTGGTGCTTAACAATGTCATATTTGTGTGTATATGAGGGTTCTTAACACCACTCTGACCCAAATATTTCTCAACAAGTGGAACAAAATCATCAATGTTAGCATCAACTGTCAATACTGGTCTAACACCCCATTGGCAAATTCTGCACCTCATCATCATGGTCAGAATCGATTACTTATAATGTAATGATAAATGTAATTTTAAACAGAAACACACAAGATGATTAAGAAGTTGTATGAATAGATGTGAAATGCTTCAAACTGAATTTCATCTTTAGCTATCAATGACATTGATGTCATATGTATGAAAGAATTTGTAAGACTGGTGACAGGTTTGTTACGTATTATTATTCTTTGACCAGGCTGATTATTTATCAATGCTATTAAATGACTCCATCCACTATAACAGCTAGCTACAGTAAATAAATATGATCCAGACTCACAAGCTGTTAAGATGTGAGATTTAGCTTTATCAAAACGAATTATTATCAAAAGCCAATTTGACCATTTGTTATCAGTTTTTATCTCTCCTTCATTGGTCAGTAATAGGTAAATGACCTCACTGATGTGGTGGTGGTGCATCATTGGAATGCAGCAGACACACCAGCATCTGTTTACACCAGTTTAATTGATTTCAGTCAGGTTGTTTGCAACAACACCATGGAGCCTGACAACAAGATCTAGAATGTCAACATTGGATGTTTGGAACTTTCCAGTTTGATCTTCAGAAATTACAGGTTCACCCGGGTCAACACTAGCAACAACCCGGTTGGTAAATTCTGCCAAATCATCAATGGTAGATGCTTCATCAATTGTGGACAAAAAAATCAATGGTGGACAATGATGCCTTGCCACTCGGTACTTCCTTTAAATCTTTGAGAACTTCTTTGTTTTCTATACGCAGAGTTTCAAGCTTATTTTGAAATATAGTATGCCAAGTATTGTCAGTGTTCAGTGGTCTATATACACAGTCTGATTCAAATGGTTTTTGGACATTATGTCTCATTTCTAGCCAGATTATTTCCATATCAATTTCCTCAAGATCATATCAACACTTGAACTGAAGTTTGGAATTTTAAGTTCATCATCATGAAAAAGTTCATGTAAGAAGGTTTCACTGAATGCAAAACTATCAGTTACTGAATTCTTTCCAGAAAGAAGTAATTTGATTTACTCTTGGAAAAAGGTAATTGATGCTCAGATGACAAATGTTGAGACCTTTTTGCTTAAGCCACTGATTTTGAAAGAATTTTGAGTTTTGATGGATATGAGATGACTGATATGGAATATCTGAAATAGTATTTTCACTATCAATATATGAACCATGATATTCCTCTAAATTTTCTTTTATACAGTGTCCTAAATCATGACTGTCAACTGTTTTTTCAGATGATTTTTCAATGAGTCTTGAAACATTAGCACATTCAACAGTTACCTCAGTAGCAGTTAACACATTAATTCACTTTCATTGATGGAGGCACTTGATGGGATTGCACCAGGGGTAATTCCATGGACATCATCAGTCAGTGGGGTATATGTAGTTTGTTTTCTGTCATCACAGGGAGAATTACACTTAGTAAATTTTATAAGATGTTTTGAAGTTTCTGGATAAATGTGTTTGGTTGTTAATCTTAGGTCCCCATCTTCATTGCCATTTTCCTAATACTGCATATATGAGTGGAACATTTCATAGTGTATAGCCTTATGTCCATACTGTAGACAGTCATGACACTGTAATTTGCTTTTGCATCTCAATGATTGCACATTATGCCCACATTCAAAACAGTAGAAACATCTTGATATCTGATGAGGGTTAGAATGGTTTGCACGGTCCCAACTATGTTTGTGATCTAGGTTTCTATGCCATTTTAGAGGCATCATAGCTGTCCTTCAGTATTGGAAATATCTCATTTATTGCTTTGAGAAAGTGGGAAACCAATCTTGTTTAGATGAATTTTGTCTTTCGTCATTAAGTATTCCAGAACTATTCCAGCCTTGGTCATGAATCCATGTTCAATGTCTTAACATTTTGTGATTCCACTCCTGACATAGATGTTCAATTAGAGCATTCAAGTCTCGAATGTAGGTGTCAATTCTTGAGCATGCACTGCATAGAAAGACTGAGCAGTTAGGATTTTTCATGTACACGTATATGTTGTTTAGGATGTTATAAAAATTTGTTTCAGTCTGGTCAATATGAACATTGTTACTTACATCATTGCCACCAACACTGATTATAATGGTGTCATATTGAGATAGGTCAATTTTTCTCATGGCATCAAATATATTACCAGTTTCTGCCTCTCATAAACACTTAACTCGAACTCAAGGTTTCAGACCTCTTTCATTGACATATTTAATAATGGAGTCTCCAATTATGAGAGTACTTTATCTGTAATTATCATGTTCTTTGATGTTTTCTTCTCTGTCGGTGGTAGAATCCAGTGTATTACAAAATCTAAAGCTCTCATGTCTAAGATAGGAAGACACTTGGTTGCTATTTGTGACATTGTGTGGTAGAAATTTTTCCACTGCAGCTTTTAAGAACTGTAGGGTTTTTCCCTATATTCTTGGTGGGTTCGGAATTATTATTTTCTTTCTGGTCATTTTCTTTTATTTTTATAAGACTGCTTATTTCACTGATGTGCTTTTGTGATTCTTCTTTGAGAGTATTGAAAATTTCTGTTTTCAGATTTATAGTGTTTTTCATGTAGTGCTGCTAAAATGTCTGGATGCATGCTGTTTGTAGCAACATAGCCATATTTAAGCTGAATAATTTCTGACAGGAGCAAATCATTGTCTTTATTCAATTATTTTACTTTGAATTCTCTTTCATTTTTGTGTTGTCCTCTTCCAGAATAAGGCAACAGCTTGATGTCTTATTGTTTTATTTGTTTTTTCAGGGCTTATAAATTTAGTCTTGAAATCTGAGAGTTGTTCTTCAAGTTTTTCATGTTGATTCCTAAATGCTGACTCCTGTTTAGTTTTTAAAGACTCACATTCCTTTGATAGTTTATTAGCTTTTGCTGTAATTTTTGTAAGTTCTTGTAGCAGTTTGTTTTGCCGCATTAGGGTTGTCCTGTCTTTTTCATCCTGCAGTTCTGAATCTTTATCTGACTCAGGATCAGCCTATGTGATGGCCTTGGGGATCAATTCATTATTATTGCAATACTAGTTAGCTCAGCTGAAATTTCCTCACCAGTTTCTGGTTCCTGAAGGGAAGAAGAGTTAATTTGTGTAACAGCACTTATTTCTGTGTCTGAATTCCCAATGGGGGATAGAGTTGTACATGACCCTCTTAAATGAACAGTTGACCCAAAGTTGTAACAAAGACTGGTTTGGAGTGCTACTGGCATGCAAAATATTCTGATTGTTCCATGATAACTTGTTTCAGAATAAATTTCTGCAGATAGGAGATGAAAATTAGTTTCTGTCCATTCTTTATAGTTAGGCCTCTGAATAAGTAAAGTATTTGTGGAACTATAAGGAGTCACTGTAACTTTGTAGGACTGCAGATTTTCTGGTGAATTCAGTAATTTTGAAGATCAGGCCATTATGCTTGTTATCAGCTCCTTGACCATATCTTGAGGTCAGCTTGTTCTGTCATTCTGATATAAGCTTTATAATACAAACAGTTTCAGAGTTTGTGTTGTTCTTTAGACTGTAATTATCATCATCAACATCTAACGGTTGTTTTATGGGAGTAGTGTAAATATCACTTTTAGAGAATCCCGAGATGCTGCAACCTTTTAGCAAGATAAAGTGTTTTTTTCTTTAGGATATGTTATCATATTTCATACAGAATTGGGCTGAATATTGTTGTTGTTGTAGGGTTTAACGCCATTTTTCAGCACAATATAGGCTATACATGGTGGCCAGTATAAATAGTGGAGGAAGAACCGAAGAAAACCACTGACCCATGAGAAGCTACTGGCAAGCTTTCTCACCTACCCACATAATTGGCAGAGTCCAAGTGGGCCAAATGGAATCAAACACAAGAACAGAGATCTCCCATTTTAAATTCAGATGTTCATATCCTGGTGTTAATATTGATGGATTTCTTCTATTCAGACATCAATACCAGTGCAGTAAATGATACATCATCTGAAGTTCAGATGAAGCAGTTGTAGTTAGCTTAATATACTTGATGGGTAGCCATCTTGGATTACCTAAAATCCTTTGTTTTGAACAGGTTTCCAAAATTCTCGTGAAAAACTGATAATGTGCACATTAAATTTCACTTACACTAACTTAATTATCATAAATCCATGGTATAAATTATGGCAATAGGTATTAGCTAACACCAGTTATTACACCAAATCCTTTGAATGCTGAGTGGTTAGCTTCCAACTGTAACTATAGTCAAAGATATAGTGCCTGATATTCAATTGCTGAATAAAAAAATACTAATAATCATTGAATATGAATATTAGAGACATAGAATATATTATGACTTCTTTACTCCTTGAGATTTGGAATGAATACACCACCAGTGATGAGTAAACCTGTTTTCTTGAACATGCATAGAGAGCAAAGGAACCACAATCTGCCATGTTGAATCTGGCTGCTGGCTGAACAAATTTTCACGTCACAAAATAGTTCTTGCACAGCATTGAAAGAGAAAAATAATGTCAAAGATTCATGAAAAGAAACATGGTGTAGCCTTTTGGTCAAAGATATTTCATGGATGACGAATTAAACACACAGATTTTCCTCGATTTAACTGTGTTGCTGCATTGCACTACTTCCCCCTCAAATTTGTAGGTAATTTTCAATTTTAAAAAGACAAACATGAACAACTTGCAAAAGAAGATTTAAATTACAAAAGAGGACTAGGATTTTGTTAAGATCGCTTTGGTCTGAACTTAATTTCTGTATGAAAATTGATGTTTCCAAATGTTTCTATAGGGAACACAAATGAAAGCTTTGTAGAGTTAAACTTTGTAATCATTGATTACACTCTCCTTTGTTTCTCTTTGTCTGGTCTTAAATAAAGCTGGTAACGGCTAGCCTAATTAGTGTTGAAGCAGAAACAATAAAGCTTATAATTAATTTCTGCCTTCAATGCATTGTGTAAATTGTTGTAAAATACAATGCCAACAATCTGTTGTTTTCACGTGTCATCTCAAAATGTGTTCTTCCATATTCACCATTTTGATTCCCTATGCAAACCGGTACCTTACAACATTGTTCTCTCAAATAATTGTAAAGGCACGCATCATTTTGTGCTTAAGGATATGCTAACACGTCACATTCTGTTGTGCATGTCAACATTAAGTGTACAAGACCGAATTCATGGCTTTTTTTCTTCAAATAAACATTGAAATTTCAGCCATCTTTGTTATTTGTTCATAAACAAAATGATCCATCAGTAAAGACACACATAAGCAAATGGATGCACAAAGAATTAGAAACATGTAATGAAATCAATCATGTGGTTATCTTTCAAGTTAAAAAACCCATTGTTAATATGTAATTATTTCTAAAAGCAATTCAATAATACTCGGTTTTGACATTCAACATAAAGTTATGTTCAGTTAGGTACATGTTTCATTTTAATACACTGAAGATAAAATGTCTTTGAACAGTTTTTGCTTTCATTTGATATCATCTTCTGTCCATCATCTCCACCACAAATACAATATTTGACTGTAATTTTTAAAATTGATTTGTCAGCTGACTTTGGCATAAGCACTTGCTTTTGCAAAAAGTATTCATAAAAGTTTTGACATAATACACATTCCATAACCGAAGATCATTGTCCGAAAATACTCATTCAAGTTGACAATCTTGTGGACATTATACAAATTTTTCTTTTAAAATCATAATATTGTCTGTTTATCAAAAATAACTGCATTTCTATTTGATAGCAATATGAATTATTGTGGTTCAACTTCACTATTCCGTCTTTCAATATAAGTCGGGGAACTTTAGCCTTTATTTTGTCTTTTGTGTTACAGGGGCACTTAATTTCAAGTATGACCTATGTATCATTTGATGAAGTAAATATCCTTATAGATGATTAAATCAGTTTTTTATCTTGTATATACTTGATGACTGATGTTGACAAAAGTTTGTTAGGGAATCAAAATGGTGACGCAAGGTACACAAGTGTGTTGCTCTGTGAGTACTTGCATACACAATAATGACATCTGTGAAAACAACCCATAGACCAACAATGCCTGCTCAGTCAACTGGCGTGTGCACCATGCACCAAACAATACCATTGTTAAAATAGGTTCCTCACACAGACTGATAAATTAAATATCTACATAATAATTCATCACAAATCATCAACACTGATCTTAAAGCAAAGAGTTGTTGCAACTATGCAATGCTGGTAACAAAAGCCACCTTCATGCATAACTGTAGGCTTAACTGGTATCGATCAGTTATCATGTGATAATTGAATGGGCAGCAGATAATCAGTAGGTTCTTTGAAAAACAATAAACTCCCTAATGTTTATGTATTGATAGGTGGAATGAGATACTTAGGTTATATAAATACTGCTGAGGTCTAAAAACTCTGTAGACAGTTGTTAAACATTTTCATGAGCAGTTTTGGTTATTGCCACATATGTACCATCACCCACCTATTGTCTTACCACTGAAAATAAACGTCATAAATATAAGTATTCCCACACATTACGTCTTTCATGCAAGTTCTTAGATCACTAATATACACAGACAGCTTGTCATTTAAATGCCAGACTATATGAACTGTTGTTGGACCCTGACCAAAACAAAACACAACCAATTTTAGTGGTAAGGGTAGTGGACTTTGCTGCTACACTCAGTGTAGTCCCTGTATTTGCTGTTCAGCAGTGCAAATTAGTTATTAAAAAAGTTTATTATGTACTCATTTTTTTCTCCATTAGGTTTTACATTGTCAGAATCATTCAGTATTTTGCGATACTGAACATCTAAATACTGCACAACATGTTCGTCTAAAAGTAGTATAGTGTATTAGGAACTACTTTGTAAACAAAACATGTACACTCTGCTTTAGGTTTTAGTTGATTAAATTTGTTTGTGGGTGAACTAAAGAAGCTATTTTGTCTGTTTGAAAGTATAGATGGTAAAGTGAACAATTTGGATGCATTTACCGAGTCACAAATGAAATTTTCAAAGAGGCAAACGAATGAACATGATAGTCACAATTCCACAACAAACGTGAGAGACACAGTATTGAAAATACCATTCTGATCATTTAAAAAGTAATTTAGGAGAAATGTTCATAACTTTTCATACATGGAATGGCTCAGACTATGACCAGTTCTATCTGCGGCTATCGCATATGCATCAGAGATGTACCATTTTATAAGTCAAAGTACTAAACTTTAGAAGAATATGCAACTGAAGGTTTCGGTAGAAAAATAAGGGCCTCAGAGCCAATAAGCCAAGACAATGAAGAATTCTTATTTCCACTGGCTGAATCAACTGTCACACACCAGCTGCTTTGCATTTTTCCATGTTAATTTTTTTGATATAGTGTTTAAGATTTAGGCTAGCTATAGATGCCATACAGGTCATAACATAGCTGGGGTCCCTACAAAGAGCATACACGTGACAAGGTATAAACAAGCTTTTTTAGCTGGTAATAAGAATGACAAAAAATATACTTACACTTTTGCACCTTGAATTTCCTCATAATGTACTTTCATAGTTCTGCAAATCCGAATTTCATGAGCTATGTCATCTGTTCTAAAACTTGATTATGCACCGTGAAATTGTACTGTAATTTCAACTACATTTCCAACTGCAATAACATTCTGTTTACTGCACTCAAAATGAAATGAACATGATATTCCATAGATTTTTATTAATAATTTCAGTTGAAAGAATTAATATTTTTCCCAACATTATAATATGAAACATTCAATGACAGAACAGAAAACACATGTATCTGAGTCAAGACGTGTCTCTTCCTGCTCAAATCACATGTACTTCATGTGGAATTGACACAACTAATAAATGCAGACCTTAAACAGCAGAATTGAGTAGAATTGACAGAAAAAAACAAAATCCATCGATTCTAGAACAACTGGAAAAGTTGTTGCAATGCACATTCATTCACAGTACGACTCTAAATTTTAAGTAGACCAAAACTGTTTTTTTTTAGACTAATATAGAGCATGCAAGGAAGTTCAGAGGTCACTGGGCAGTGGTATGTGAGCATTAATATTGTTATTATGTATTGATTTTATAATCTGCTATGGTGGCAAGACTGACATTACATGTCACATAGCATATTAAAGCATTTTAATCGTGACAACAAATATGCCATTACTAAAATCCATGTTTGTGGAATCTGCATTAAATGTGAATAAACATATATGTGCTGAGATAGAAACATAGTCTCCAGTTTATGATAGCTGATAATTTTTCAGATGTAGTCAAAATAATGTTCACCTGACTAGGAAATTGCACAAATGTTCTCACACAGACAAAAACTACTTGTGTAGTGACCCAACCATTGGGTCTTCAATGGGTTTATGAAAGTTGATATGTGCTGCGATAAAAAATTTGCCAATCCTCTCTTTTTTGAAGTAAAAACTCCCATCAAGCTTTCCAAATCTCCCAATTTGTAATAAGCTGACTCCTCTGTTCTGTCATATGTATGAACCTTGATGTCAAATATGCAGTTGGTATAGTTAGTATTTTTTGTGTAATATGTATCAGATTAGATTGGTTACTGCATCACTCAAGCTGTGTCATATTTTTCTTCATTTGAACATTGGCACTTTGTGGGCCTCCACCATTGTTAAATCTGAGTTTTCTTGTAAACAGTAATATGTAAATGAAATATTTTTTTATACTTAGCATTATTTTACAATTGCCCTATAAAAAATAACGAGCTTATTTCAAGACTATACGAGCTTGCTGCAACTTTGCACATGCGAACCCATGACTTTGCTGTATTGCATGTATAGGCCGGAATTGGAACGTTTACAAAGTCGTGGCAGGCTCATACAAGCATTAAACATGCTGAAGGCTCGTGTATAGGAAGTTCGCTGAAACTTTGCTCGTGCGAGCTAGCAATAAGCACACAAGCTCACGATGTACCATCAACCACCTAGCATGCGTGAGCTCGCAACGAGCATACAAGCTCGTGACGGGCTGTGAACCAGCTAGTACTAGCTGGTTGATAGCACGTAACAAGCTTGTATTCTCATTGCAAGTTTAGTATGAGCTCATGCATGCAAAGTAGCAAGCTTGCAGTGAATTGTAACGAGTTCAATACGAGCTTGTGGTTAGCTAGTCACACTTACAGTCAGATCTTTATACAGCAAACTTCGCAATACCTGGTCGATCAATGGGAAAGATCAAGCTTCATATAAATAAATTAATACAGTGAACTCTCACCAAGTGCAACACATTAAAAATTTAAGAAACAAAACTAAGAACTTACAGCAAAAATTCTTTTTTCTTCAATGTACCAAAGTAGTTTTGTTTTCCTCATTGGTGCTTCAGTTTTGATATATCTCTGTGTATTGTTCCAATTCTAGGAATGAATGAAAGCGACGCCTTTTTGATGAACCAATAAACAATAATAAAAGTGATTATAACAACAACTATCATAAATGGAAAATGAGATTTCCATTTTTTTAAAATAAGTATTAAAAAAACAAAAATGTAAGTTTTTAAATCTAATTCAATAATTAAAACCAACAAACTGACTAGAAAAATTAAGGTCAAGATGATTTTTTAAATTTTAATAAATGCACCTGACTGGGAAAAATTATAAAGCTTAAAGTCTAAATGTCTTTTGAAAAAAAATCACATAATTTTGGCAACATCTGGCAATCCCCACTTGCTGTTGATGATATTCCTTTATAGCTGGTGATGTCTAACTCTATCCACAGTGCTTACTGAACCAGCAACCTCTTGAAAAGTAATTGTCATAAATGGAAAATGAAACTTCCATGTTTTATGATAGTGTTAAAAACAACAAAATTAGTTTTTTGAATCTATACATAAACTATAACTAACGGACTTGAAACTTAAGGTCACATGATTTTTTAAAGATCTTAATAAATCCAGCTCATAAGCTGCTTTGCAAATGTCTTTCAAAAATCAGCACAATTCATTTAGGCAACGTCTAGCTGTGCCACATTGCTGTTGATTATACTGTTGAACTCCTTCAAAGTTTGTGATGCCTCACTCTCTCCACAGTGCTTCTTGATGTAATCTGTTGAAAAACACCAGAAAAGAATTGCATCAGTTATTTTAATTTATATCATTCGGAGTAACTGAATGGGACTGCTACAGTGACCTAAGTGGTTAGAGTGTCTGCCTCGGATGCGGGTTCAAACCCTGGCCAAGTCATATCAAAGATTTATAAAAACTGTACAGCTGCCTCACTTGGTGCTCAACATTAAGAGGTTAGTGTTAGGACTGGTAGGCCTGGTGTCAGGATAATGTGACCAGGCAGGACATGATGCTACATGTCTGCGGCATGATGCCCAAGTCCTAGGCATCACAGTAAACTGCAGACATCATTGCGATATGACTATAGTTTGTAAAGCTACATATAAAATCCATAAAACACAAACAAAGTGACTGAGTGAGATGAAAAAAATGTTTATGACATGTTTGTAGACTGGATATCTTACAGGAGTGATCAATATTATCCAACTGGTTAGTGTCAAATTAACAATCAAGTGACTGGCATCATATTTTATTGGTCAAAATAAATACGTTTCTAAAAGAAAATGACAAAATCATTTTGTGACAAATATCAAAGGCAAACTGGAATAAGAATAATACTTTTAAGACTGGAAAGTTTGGACTGAATCAAATTATGTATAATATTCCAGGTACATCACATGAGTGATCATCATTGTCCTGATATTTTTGTGTAAATATTTATTTTAAAGGTGAACAGTTTCACATTATATGTACTGTTTTCTCTTATTTCTGGCAATGAAATAACTGTCTTTTAGTAAAATGGTGTTGATAAAATCAAAAACTTTTCCACAGTATCAACATTTTTTAGGTTAGCATCTGTACAGCCAAAGTTATCAGGAGTGATCATACCTTTAATTGCATTTTTGACCTGTTCAGACAATGGTAGAGTCCTTGGTCCCTCTTTTTTGTTTGGTGCACTACGTGACCCTAAAGCTGTAAGCCTTTTGGTCAAAGAGGGTGTCCAGTATATGAATCACAAGCTTTCTGGGTTGGTGGAAGCCACAAATGGCTAGACTTGACTTGTTGCTTGGTTATGTACACTTCAGCACCATCAGCAAGTGGAACCTTGCGATCTCCAAATTTCTAAAATAATGAAGATTTTCTTTGTATGACATATTATCTAAGACTGTTGATAGGTACAGTCAGGGCTATGTTTCTCTCTATTCAATCAATCTTAACTTGAGACACTGACCAGCATGTTGAGCTACCATGGTTTTAGGGACAAACGTGGCATAAGTGATGTTAACATGTTCTTTAGTTGTCAAGTTGTTATAACCAAGTTAAGCTAAAACTATATCCAATACAAAGTATCTTGGACTCTGCATTCCATGTAACTATAGTTTTTAATTGTACTACATATTGTGCAGTTATCTGACACTGTCAGAGAAGTGCTCTGCACAAGAAAAATTTAACTAAAATACATGTCCAAAGTGGACATAAATCTTTAAAAATTTCTTGAAGAGTTATGGTTCTTGCACTCTGAACACTGCCTCTTGTGATGTCTATTTGTACTAAGTTTGTGCAAATATTTCATACAGTGTCAGAGATGTGCTCTAGAGAAGCAAAATATGACCAATAGATGGACAGATGGACAATGTGTGATGATTATATGCTCCCCCAAATTTTTGGAGAGCATAAACACTTAGGTTCTAGATTTGCAAACATTTACAATAGCCATTTCTGAAGTTATTCTTCCAATAAAATTGGAGGTTCACAATAAAATATTTATGGTTCACACATAGTATACTGCAGCTATATGTATTAGTTATTGTTAGAGCAAGTACAGGGTCAGACGAGATGATTCCTATACAGTTTGGAGCCTCACACTTCTTTGAAGCACAAGTTTAATTAATATAGTTTAGGCCTTACAGTAGATAACTGTCATCAAAATTACAATACCTTATAACCTGTCATAGGTTTTTCCTTTTTTGTTTTTTCCACACTACCATAACCCCTTCTCTTCCTTTCAAGCTTTGATACCTGGATAGCATTTTTCCCTGTTGAAAGAATTATGCCACTGCCTTCACCTCTTTTCTTCCTTTTCGCCTTCGATGCCTGGATAGCATTTTTCCCAGTTGAAAGTATTATGCTATGGTTGAAGCTCAGTGCAATTTATAATAATATATATCAGTTTCAAAACAATTCCAGATATTCCATGTTGAGATCTATAATCCGATCTTATGTTTTCTTTGAAATTCATTCAAATGAAATATTTTCAGAAGAAAAAAAATGACAATATTTCAAATGACCCCAGGTCAAGCTGTATGTCATAATATAATTATCATGACGACACCACATCACTTCATTTAAATGTGCTCTTAAGACCCACTTAGGCTGTTCCGTTCAAAGAACAGACTTGGTTTTATTTTGTCCAGCATATGTTTTAGAGACACTATGTTTACTTGCTCCTTATGTTTTATGCTCATAATCTTGTATACATTTGCCATAAATGTACAATTGTGAACATGTACAATTGCTGCTGTGTGTGTTTAAATTATGTTCAGCTTATGTTCAGTGCTTACAGCTTTTTAGAGATTAGGCACTCTAGATATCTTTATTATTAGTAGTAGTAATAGTATTATGGGGAATATTTCAAACAATAACTGATAATAATTAAACCAAACAGTCAAACCTTTATTTTCCTTTTCCTTATTGGACACTGTCATTTGTTTGTGTACACTCTTGGGTGGTAGGTTTGGATCACGTTCAAGTTCTTTCTTGTGCCCATTCTTAAATTTATCTTTGCTTCCTGTTAATTACAATAAGAAATAATGTTACATTTTCAGTGATCAAGACATTATGTAACAATTTAACAATATCTACGCAAAATATGAATGATTGAAGAAGCAATTATATATATATCATGTGTGGTGAAACATTGTTGATGTATATTTTCGATACTACATCTACAAAAACATTTTCTTTTGAAAAACATTGTTTAAAGATGAACCATTGGATTTGACATGCCTTGCTCTATGAGCAAAAAAAATTAATTATCACGTCAGTTACGGTTCAAGCAAGGCCATATTTTGGTCTACATGGGCATCTGTATTTTTCGTAATTTTGTTGACATGTTCATTTGCCTTAATATTACCTATTAGTTCAGCATCTGAAACACGCATGCTCCCCAACACCTTATTTGGTGTTAGGTCCAGATCTCTAAGAAGTTTTTCATGCTTCAATCCATCTTCCTTCAGTTCATCTTTGCTTTCTACAAGTGAAAACAGTAAAGAACTATGATTAGCGCAGTATACACAATGCATGAATCAGGTGTTGACAGAGTTAAACGGGGGTGTTTTTGGTGAGTGAATAATTTACACAAAATATTCTTCAGAAGTGACCCAGTGGTAGCTGAACAGCCAGAAAATGTCTAACAGCATTAGAAGATACTTTGAGAAATAAAATTCATTAACTTTTCTTGAATTTTATGGATCATTTTTACAAACTTTATGGCCAACCAACAACTAAAGCTGAACTGTTCAGTAAACAGAATTAAAAATAAGAATCACTCATTGAAATCATTCATAAGGTCAAACAAAAATTATATGTGTGGTTTAGGTTTCATAGCCCAAAAAAAGAAGGGTAGGTAGGTCGGCTTTTATTTTTGTTGAATACATGTATTATAATTAAGGTTCACCATAAATAAACATTCCGCATTAAGAAGCATCTTTATGTATTTATGTACCCATCTTTATGCATTTATGTACCCATCTTTATGTATTTATGTACCCATCTTTATGCATTTATGTACCCATCTTTATGTATTTATGTACCCATCTTTATGCATTTATGTACCCATCTTTATGCATTTATGTACCCATCTTTATGTATTTATGTACCCATCTTTATGTATATTTGTACCCATCTTTATGCATTTATGTACCCATCTTTATGCATTTATGTACCCATCTTTATGTATATATGTACCCATCTTTATGTATATATGTACCCATCTTTATGTATTTATGTACCCATCTTAAGTTTATGCATTTATGTACCCTTGGCAGTAAGTTTTGTTGATGGAAGAAGACACCAGCGGTCTTAAATCAATTTTCAAGAGCAGAACCATGAACCTTCTGTAAATAAATGGCAATTTTCTCACAAACAGGCTCAAGTGGATTGGACCGCTGGAGTTTATGGTGACAACTCACAAACAACATCACTGTCTATTTTATATGTTTTAATTTGCTGGCTATTTGTTTTAATGTATACATTTAACATGGAAAAACAAATCTAAATCTGACATGGAATAACAAGAGAGCCGCCCAGTGGGGCAATTATGACGTTCTCTTTTATACATGCCATAATTAATACATACGGTGCTGTTGACTTCTGAATTAGAACTGGATTGGAGTATATACCACTTTTTGAAGCTGAACTTCATGAAACATCCAAGATTGAAGATATTGTTTTAGGGCTGTTCCATTAAAACATACATGGGACTAAGGGAAGGCACTTCTAATATGGAGTAGTCATCCATAGATGCAATTTAGAAATCTATAATTTTCATATGTACCTGACGAGTAATCAGAGTACCCCGGCTTATATGTTTTAAACACTGCCTTTCCTGGGTACCATGCATGTTTAAATGGTTCAGCCCTTACAAAAGGAATCACAAATGACAACATTTTAAAAAAATAGGTGATACAGAATATTCATTGTGTATACAAGTTCTATTGAGACAGCATTAGTCATCTAGGAGAATAAGACAACGCAAAATTATATCCATATAGTCTAAATACAATAAAAATGACTAAGTGACTAACTCTTACAAAATTAATCTGACTTTAATCTCCTTGCCACATGCATGCCTCCATTTTTTGGTGATCTTGTCAACCAAGTTTGATCAGTATAGCATCTATTGTTGTCTAGAAGGAGTAGGCAACATTTAATGATACCTTTATATCTATATTTAGTACAAAACCATACCTCTTGCAAAATTTGTTGGGAGTTAAATACATTTGCCAGCACCTTCACTTTGTGGTTGGGGCCCCAGGTATTCATTAGCAATTCATTGCCAATATCCTAACATGTAAACTGCAAACTAGAGTGGAACCATTGACGTCAGCAAGCTCCCCACCACCACTATATCTTCTTTTGTGTCAGTATTGAAGGCTTGTCCCATTGATATTAGTTTTGCACAACCAACCACCCACCTTAAAAAATCCTGCAGATGCCCATGAGTGGAACATACATACAAAGAAGGCAATACTCTAGTATACACACTCAACTAAAATTTTGTTTAAAATTAACAAAGTTATAGATCTATGACTTAACCATTTACACGCACAGTTGCTGCACAATACGTTTTGCCTTGGAACTTAGTGAACACAAGTTCCCCCTCTTTGTATAGATCTGGTTTTTTGCATGGTTTCACTACTGTTGTGGTGTTCTGAATAGACCAATTCCTGTCCCGATCATACCAAAATAACAAACAAAAGCACTGATCCATTTTTTTTCTTTAAAAAATTTGAAGATCCTGATAATCTATGAGATGCCTTAATTTGTGATTCCGCCAAAATAAGGCACGTTTACCCGCGCAAAATGAGCTCTGAGCCTCCAGCTGACATTGGAGAAGTTTCTTTGAGGTACCAAATGGGGCTAGTCCAGAAAAAGGCCTATTTTCTTGCACCCCATTTCTTAATTTTCTTAGGTTTAAGGATATTAGGATGAAGTGGTTGGCAAGAAAAAGCATCCTACATATCTGACTATGTAAGCCAGGTTTTTTTTTTCCCCAACCCTAAATACAGCATGGGGCTGAGAAACTTTGCTAAGCTGAGTTATTCATTTCCCTACTGTCCCTTGGTTTGGGAAAAACATAATTCCATTCTTAATGCAAGATCTTTTCGTTTAGTAAATCATTTATTTTGTTCAGGATCAATACTTAAATTAAAAAAGTACTTATTTAAAAGGACACTTTAAATTTTTTTTTCCTTTTTTGATTCTGAGATAAATGAACACAACCGTTTTCAGTCCGATGGCATTGACAATACTGATTTGCGATAAAGTATGAGCACAGGAGTCTGACGTTTTGTCAAGAAAGTACGATGAAATCTCTGACAACACCAAATCACCTGATCGGTGCTATAAATTAACACAAGGACTGCAAGCGTGACCCTAGCCCTCTGCTCAATTTGACTTTTGTCATGCGTCTTTTATCACTTCTGAATTGCCAAAAGACGGAAAAGCTACACATATCCATTCAGAATACAGTAATGTACCAACGCATAACTCTCGGACGGCCATTACATGAATCTAATCCGGCGAATTAACCTTTATTTTCAGCATTACGATAAGTCATAAAGGTACTGAGAATTGATATTGGTATGATTGATGAAAATCCTGTTAATATAGTCCCTTTGAAATCTAAGTATGTGCAGTACAAAATAGTTCCAATTACAAGTGTCAAAGACTTGTGTGTGTGTATCCAATTCAGTGATGGCAAGGACACCGATGTTGCTTGCATGTCCCCCAATTCTGTTGAATATGACTGATAAATATACATTTGTGTAGAAAATTTGGACCATGCAGACATGTACATCAAAATAGAAGACATGGACCATATATATAATATTTTACACATGATCACTGCTACTCTTTGTTTGAATCCTGTGTGTACTCATCCTTAAAGCTTTGTGCATATTTTATTCTAGCAATAGATCAATTATCTAGTTTAATAGCATTTGTTGTCTAAAGACACCTCACCTTGTAAAAATCTGTGCATCATATGTATATGTGTATATATATATATATATATATATATATATATATATATATATATATATATATACATACAGGTACATTAAAAATTATAAATTCATTAATATCATTAAAAATTATAAATTCATTAATATCTATTAGGTAACAACAAATGCATGCAAATCCATGGGTGTCATTTGTCAGATGTATCACATCAACACTGCTCCTGCATGTATACTTCCCTATAAGTTTAATGTATACAAATGCTATATTAAAAAAAAAAACTAAAATAAAGCAAATAACTATTAGAAGTGGAAATTCAATACCTTTTTCAAACAAGTAAAGATTATTGTTTTGATATGCAAATTAATGATTTTTTTACACAAAATGTTACATTTTCTAGTATTTAAAGTTCTCACCATCACTATATATCCTTTTCATAGATAATTAATTTATCTGCAGGGTTTGCTAGCAAGATCGTATAAGCAACTTTACTTGCATGTTTCCAGATTTCTTCTACGAGCTCACTGCGAGCTCCCATGTAGTCTGCTAGCTACAGTTAAGACCATAACAAGCTCACTATGAGCTATTGCAAGCTTGATTTAGGATTGCATTTTTCCACCATGATTTGGTGGTGCAACTCTGAGTCTGCATGGTGGCAGAGTGATTGGTTTTTTCCTTGAACCCTCTTTGCATTCTTTCCTCACACACCATGATCCACAGAGAAATGAACAATTACTTGAGCTGTATATGGTAAACTGTATCTTTCTCATAGTAAACACTAACTTGAACACAATGTAGAAAACAAAAACATCAGCATAGTTTGCATTTGAATGAAATCACTAGAATTTTTCTTGCAAGTGACCTTTCCAGAACTGGCCAAATAATAATAATAATAATATTATCATTATTATTATTTTTAGAGGGTGACTCATTTAGTCAAGACCTATTCTCACTTGAGGCCCTCTTAAGAAAAAAGTATAACAATTTGTATCATACAAAAGAAAAAAATGTCTTTGCTATTAAAACTACTCAGTTCTATTATAGTCTTTTATAGCTGCATACATAATCATAATATTAAATACTGTAATATTTTGCAGCTCTATGAAGCCATTTATATACAAGAACTGCCTTGTGAAAACAAGTTTCTTCATATATTGTAAACCATTTTAGTTATGTTTGATCAATAATCATTAGATGGCATCTAAATTAATATGTGCTGCCCTTATCTAAGGTGACATTTGGCAGTTTCCCTATATAGTTTAACAACAATCTTTATATATCTGAAAGAATATATGAATTGTATTACAGAATTCGAGTTTCTTTAGCTATTTCTTGATTCTGCTGTGTCGGGTAATTTTGAATGACCATGTTTTACAAAGTCTGTCAATAAGGGTATCCCATTGTAACTTATTATTTACTGACATACCTACAAGCTTTTGATGTTTGATATTTTTTAATTGATGATCATTTATTATAAGAGATTATTTTGAATTCCCAAACTTATGTGGTTTTTTTATTGTCGCCAAAATCATACATTTAGTTTTACCAGCATTAATTACCATCTTATTTTGTTGTGCTCAGCTTTGAACTCTAATAAGGTCTGAGTGTAGTCTTGTTTGAATAACTTCAGCATCAGAACTAGATGAAAGAAAGGAAAATTCTGACTTCAAAACATTTTTAGTTACAGATTACAGGATTATTTTCTAAGTTTTAAAAACAGCGACATGGCTGTCCATACCTATCAAGCAATGTTCAGTTCTGTGATCTTGTATAATATAGTATCACCAGAATTCTCCAAGTCAGGAGTATTCTCAATACTTCTGACTTTCTACTAATTTGAGTTTTAAATTTTGTTCTTCTCAATTTCAGGTATGCCTTGTTGAGTTCTACCTATTTTTGCCCCACAATGTTGCCAGTGTAAAGTTGATATGTGATGCATATAAAGCCATAGATGGTTGTCATTTAAAGTCTGTCCAGTTGTATACCAACTTGTATACAGCTATTGCTACTATTCCTGAGGAGTGCTTAAATCGTGGCCTTAGATACCAATATAAAACAAAGACTTTTGTCATGACAAAATATCCTGTTGTGTCTAGAATGGCGTCAGTTTTATTTTCTCCTGAGGAACATTTTAGTGATGTTAAGATAGGAAACAGTATTGGAAAAAGTAATGTAGATGAGAAGAGATTAAGACATATTGTTCTACGTGATGAATTGAAGAATGGTTGTACAGTCAAAGGATTTATTTCACACTGTTGCCATATTTTAGATTTGACAAATAGAGCATCTGAAATAAATGATTGTATTTCACAATTAGAAAGGCTACAGCCAGATTTTCAACTCCAAGATTGTCATTTTGTGATAGAAAAACTTGCAGGAAAAGTTCCATCATATCCAAGTGAAAAAGGCATATTATTTGCTATAATTATCTTGAAAGTGGTTTGCAAATTAGAAAAAGTTCTTGAAAACAAGTCAATTTCCAAGGAAAAGGCACAAGTTATACTTCAAAGTTGCAGACAAAAACGCATTACACAGTTGAACATTTCCAGTAAACAACGATTAACCGAATTGCTGAGAATATTGTGTAAGATAATTCACGCAGAGAATTACTGTCCGATTCGTTATATGCATGAGACATATCCATTTCTTCGGGAACAGATCTTGATTTCAGAAATAAATGGTTTTATATCCCAAAGAGTAACTTTATGTGGATCAAATACAGACATAAATGTTTTTAAAGAATTATTAGCTCAAATCATTTCAAACAATGGTTCTACTGGTAATGAACAATTACAGATACTTGAGCTATTGTTCAGGCACCTATCAACTCCACTTGCTCTGCAAGGTTTTAAATACTTGGACAGTGCTCTGCTTAACCTCCAGAATGGTCACCATAAAGACATTTATGACAAGATAGCTTCAGCTATGCAAAACAATGTTGTGGCCGATATACAAGAGGCTGGAAGCAGAAAATGTCTTCTTGATATTCATAATATTTGGGTTTCTGTTGTGAAAGCAGAAGATATAGCATTGAGAACAAGGAAATACCTTCAGTCGGAAATTATCAAAATTGCAATGTCAGAAGCATTTCAACCAGCTAATGGTGATGGAGAGATTTATTTGAGGCTCTGCATGGACTGTTGTCTCTTTCAGGAGATAGATGACCAACGTCATTTGTTACAAGCTTTAGCAAATACTAAAGTGAAACAATTACATGAACTATTCATTAGTCTTTCAAAGGACAAGAAGTTCAATAGTTGTCTCAGGGGGTCACTTGAACTTGTGCAGAAATGGTTAAGAACAGCATTGAACTATCATCTTAAGCAAAAATATCCAGATAAAAAAGAGGATGGACTTTGTTTTTGTTATGAACACCTACATGATGCATTAGTCTTGCTGAAATTACCTGAGGATGATGACAGTCAAAAACAATTGAACAACATGATTTTTGAGTGGTTGTCAAAACTTGACGTCAAAGTTGTCTTGAGAAAGCTTGAGGACATTGAGAAACTTGAAGAAAAGAAAGTGTCTGTCATGGAGTTGTACCAGCAGCATACCTCATTACTGTTGTCGGACAAGTACAGCACTAATGAACCGGAAGAAATTCTTCTCTCTGTTGGTGGGTCCTCGAATGCTTTGACAGTGAACTCAAGGTATATTTTGCCCTAACTTTAGAGCATAGTAATACCAGTATTTTTTAACTCTGTGTGTGTGTGTGTGTGTGTATATATATATATATATATATGTTTCAAGTGAATTTAAAGTGTTGAAAAGATGGAATCTGAGAAGACAGTATTTTTCCTATGATAAGTTTAAGAACCACAACTCCATCATGTTTCGTTAGCTCGCCTGGAGATAAGAGTGAGTTTATGTTATGGTCCTGTGTCCCATGTGCATCATCCATCATGCTTCATCTACCAGCAAACAATTGCTATTTGTAGCTTCTTTTCAAAAACTTGGCAGGGAGCATCTTGGAATGCAGGTCTCTCTAATTGATACATATGATGCTGATCTGCCATCACATATGGCTGCCATTACTAAAATTATATAAAAATTAACCTTTTCTAACAAAAAAATACATGGAGCAGAATTGGACCAAATTTACAAAAAGCTTTCTAGCAGGAATGGCTTTCGTTTTTATACCCCTCAAAAACTGAAACTAGAAAACTCCTTAAAACACTTCTTAAAAAGTGATGGACAGCATTTGACCAAATTTGTTATAAAGCATCCTGGCATAAAGACCTTTAAAATGTGCACAAATGATACAAATTTACAATCAATTATGCCTCTAGTTACTAAAATAGAAAAACCTTTGAATATCTCACAAACAGTTAAATAGAATTTAATATCAGTTACATGTAAACTTGCTATTGCATTGCTGTTACGACTCTGTGGTCATAAACTAAGTAACAGAAATGAGCAAAACCAACAAGTTTTGTAAAACTTAAAAAATGATTTAAATATCAAAGTTAGAAATGAAATGGGAGAGGAACTTGCGGTCCTATGAAGTGAGTTGAAAATAATCTGAAAGAGTTGTATTAAAATCCATAAGAATGAAAAGTTTGGTGTAATCTTCAGAACTGGAAATGTACTGGTCCACCAAGAATCATGATATTGTCAAAATGATATTGTCCACAATTTCTTTGAACAACTCACAATAGTTCCAGCATAATATTATAGTCCAAACAAAATGAGCACTTTCTATTTCACTGAACAGTCCAAACAAATATTTTTCCTCTCAAATAATACCTAGGTATAACATAAGACATGTCTGTAGACATGATGTTACAACAGGAACACAAAAAATAAGGATGACTTCAAAAGAGCAATGAAATCTGATTGCTCAGTTCTCTCCTTCTATACACCTATTACGGCTATATTTTTCAACATACCCCCACATAATAGACTATACTACTCATTCTGATGTTTTGAAATACCTATTCATGTGACCTAACTCATTCAGTAAGAATTAACTTGATTCTTTTAAGATACCATTTTAATGATCCAATCAGTAGGAAAAAGGCAGAATCTCTTAAACATGTTTGCTAATAATTCTATCATTAGTAACTGTCAAGATGTATGTAAGCATCTATTTACAGATCCTATGCAATTTTGCATTCTTTAATATCTTAAAGGGGACCAGATATGAAACTTTTCCTTTTATATATGTAATTCTCTACAAATTTTAGTTCGACTGTAATGTTTATAAATTAAATATCGTAGGTGGGTAGTGATTATATTGCGCGGAAGATACCACGATTTCTTTAAATTGCCGAGTTTTTCCAAGTTTTGATGAGATGACGGATCACGTGGTCCCGTGACGCAATACTAGCCAGTCTTTGAATACAAACATGGTGAGCGAGACAGACAGGAGGAGACCAGATTTGGGTTGCACATTCAAAAGTTGAATCTGCATCAGAGATATACTCATAACTATATCTGTTGAATTGTGTGTTAACAATATGTTTAAGACCTGAAAGCAGAAAAGTACAACAGTAAGGTGGTGTTCATATTTCATATTTTGGAATTTTAAAAAAAGCAATGTAATTTTAAAATAAATACTTATACCTTGTGTGCTGTACAAAAATGTGATAAGGATTGAGTGAAGGTGCCCAGTGTAAAAATTAAAAATTTACCACAATGCAATAAATTCATTCAAGAAGGATGAGATTCAGTTGTATTATATGTAAATGACATATTCATTACCTACCCCCAACACACCACCTAAGGACTAATATTTTGAAAATATACATCCAACACTGAAACACTGAGAGATAAAACTGAATTCTGGGTGAAGAGACTTGAATGGGGACCGACTTGTGTGAAACAATATCCATTACCGGGGAGGTGTACAAGGCATAGAGAACAGTTTTCATCGGTCATAACTTAAGCATTAATTTTTCAACCCCAACCCCACCAATAAATCTGCAAAGCAGAAATCATAAGTGATTAATTTAAACATTAAGAAGCTTCCTTCTTATGATTCAATTACAGTGTATTTTACATGCAGGCTACAGTTAGCATATTGGCAAATCTGATAATATATACATGTCTGGTATAATAGTTTATGTACTGTACTGGTCAGTGCTCAAAGAAAATTTTTTAGGCACAGGCCCCAGGCTGGTGACTTAAATAAACTCACAAGCTCTGACTGAAATTCCACAAACCCAGACAGTTCATACCTGTTAACTCTCAAGCCGGGAGAAAACCTAAATGATGAAATATACAAAAAGGGTGAAATTCAATGAATAACAGTTGAATAACAATTCAGTAGTCAAATGATTCAAATTTCCCAAGTACACTCCTTCTGCTCGACCCTTTAATAGCCTATTGCATCACTTGATTCATAGTGTGAGATAGATTTTCTCCTGTCCTTGTATTCTACTCATCTGTGTATTCTTCTCTCCTACTTCTCCCCAATTCCTTCTCTCTTCCTCCCTGACTCCCTCCAAATTCCTTCTTATCCTGCTCAACTTCTCTATACTCCTCCTCCTCCTCAACTTCTCTATACTCCTTCTCCTATTCCTCGACTTTCTCCTCCAGACTCCTTTTCCTCCTCCTCCACCTTCTGTCCACCTTCCCTCCACTGACTAGACTTTTGTCGACTCTGACTGTTCTTCTAGTCTCACTTCCATCTCCCCTCTTGGAGACTCGGGACTCAACTGAACCAGAAGTTCTGTCCCCCAAAAAGCTTCCTTTTTGAAGCTTTTCTTTCCTTAGAATCTGTTGTAAGTTTTACCACCAAATTATGAGTGGCTTCCCGGAGTAACCTATTTGCACAGCGATCTGTCTAGGCATCTATTAGCCCTTCTGCTTATGAATTAGGAAGTTATAATGTGGATCTAAATTGTAATCACACTCTCTATCTTAATTCCGATTGGATGTTGCTGTGAACTGGTCCAATCAACTTAGTGGACAATGTCCTCTCGCTGTCTGTCCTCACTGTCTGTCACAGTAACCTTGCATAAGGGATTAACACTAGCCTGCGGCAATGTTTAGACATCAAACACATGGCTTGTAATAATACCCTAGTTTATACATGACTTGATAGCTGGGGCTGAGCAAACATGTTATTCAGAATAAATATTTTATCCAATAAACAGTGTTACATGCCTTAAGGCTTAAACCTAAGGAAATAAGGTGGGACATAAAACGTGGGAAAAACAGTTGCCACATGTACGGTAACTTGTGACTGCAGATTTGAACTGTTAAAATGAAGTCCTAGGCATCGCAAGTTACAACAAAATAGGGCATCGTTTGCTGGTGCATACATACACACACTGTCAAACAGGGTTTCTTTGAAGTATGCAAGGATAAGGATTAACTGTTAATTAGTCACACTGGCTTTATTGCTTGTGTACTTTAAATCAAAACTTCAGCTATTTTGCAGTTTAGCCATAGCTGACCAGAATATGAAAAAAGGGGCTTGTCCTGGGGGATAATAAGGTGTATCACAGGGAGAATTTCCTGGCTGCACATATTCCGAGGTTTCCTAGGAAACCTTGGACAAATTTTCCTAGGAAAAACCTCGGAGTATTGGTTACTGATTTTCCGAAGTAATAGTCCAAGGACAAATTTTTTTTTATAGTAATGTCCAAGGTTTTTATTCTCAATGTCCGAGGTTAACCTTGGACTTCCAAGGTTTTTTGTAACCAATACTCCAAGGTTTCCTAGGAATCCTCAGACATATTGTCAGAGGTTTACAAGCATTCTGAGAATTCCTTGGACATATCGTCTGAGGATTCCTCGGACATATTTTCCGAGGTTTCCTAGGACACATCATCCGAGGATTCCTAGGACATATTGTCCGAGGATTCCTAGGACATATTGTCCGAGGTGTCCTAGGACATATCATCCGAGGATTCCTCGGACACCTTCCTGGCATAAAACATCAGACAAGAATTGAAGCAAATATTACAGAATATAAGAATACATTTAATTTTTAATTTGTTCAACACATACAAATAAAATTTTAAAAAGGTCCAAATATCAAGAATGCCCATAAGGTTCCTTCAGTGCCAAATTGTCCATTTAATTTTGAAAATCCATCCTTTTATATCCTGGTTTCTTGATGGTTTTAGCATTTCATTGATTTTCTTGTTTATCATCACCTCTTTGATACTCTGCAATTTCTTTTGGATCAGTCCTGCCCCCCCAAAAAATATTGGTTGAAAATATAAAATGTGATGAATTAATAAAACAAATAGTACACATATAACGTAACTTTTATTGGCAGCCTTAAATTTACAAATCATGTTTGGAATCCTTTAGTTCTGAAAACACGTTATTAACCCTTAAATAGCTATATTTCTACAACGAACTGTTCTTTGAATTTGGGACCATCATTCTAAATGTTGATAACAAATAGAGTCAGGATTATATTCTGTTCCTGGCTCAACGGTTTACGAGTACAAACTAATGTATTCAGTCAATAAAATTATAAGATTCTGATGCACACCTTTAAAGATATTATTAAAATTATTCAGAATTACTATCTTATTTTATGTCATTGTATTGTAATTGACCGATAAAGATACAACACAATGCTTGTTGCTTATAAAGATTTTAGAAAGTCTGAAATTGCAGCATCTTTATCTTACCTTGGACCTTTTTGGGGTTACCATTTTAGTCTGTTTTGGTGTTGCCATCTTGGTGGTCTATTTTGTTGCTATTGTCTTAGCCGTTTTTGGTGGTTTTGGTGATTGTGGATTTGCATCTTGTTTCAACCCTAAATTTAAAAAAAATGTAAACTTTTCAAATAATATGCAATACATTCCATGCCAATTACTAGTGATGGGAATTGATTACTTGGGAAAAGATACATATACCCATGTTTATTGCTGAAAAAAAATGTGGTTAGGCATGTTGGCCTTTAATAATAAAAATAATAATCATTTTAATTATGTAACCTGACATTCTTTATAAAGTTAAGAGATCACTGATGCTTGCATTTTTGCAAATTCATATGCAACAGGTAAAATAAAGCATGAGATTAGTATCATGGACACCATATTTCCTTTTCAATTAGACAAACAAAAGAAATCCAATTTAAGTACTATTTAAATACTATTTAAAATCATCAACATACGACATGCATGAGCATTAATCATTTTAATATGGTACACAAATTTACTCCCGAAATGAAGGGCATATACTATCAGGGTTTGCAAGGTCTATAAAGTTATTAAACAGTGGCCATTATGCGGTGTCATGAATCACTACCTCGTATCTAAAAGTAGAATGCAGCTGCAATTTCAGACAAACACATGATAATATGGCAGGCCAGTACAGTTACTTAAATTATAAAATACTGTACTTAAAGAAAATGGATCAAGTAATTTAGCTTTTTATGGATATACTGAAGCAGTAATGAATCTGATTGATTGCTTTGTAGATTTTCTCGCTGCCTAACAACCTATATGCATGGATGTTCTGTTCTATTCTTACATATCTTTAACACTATTCATAAACCTATTTTTCTGATTTCATGCACTATTAATAATTATGTACACACGGTTATTTTAAGATCCATTTTTGAGTCATTAAATATTTTTCAGATTTTATTCTTTTTTCAACAATTTTAAAATAGGACTTCATTTTCATATTTAATAAATATAATACATAATTAAAACCATTATTAATTCTTTTCTTCTAAATTCAACTAATGTTAATGGGTTAGTTTGCTTTACACTATTCAAATCGGGCATAGTTAAATAATTATTATCATTAAAATGTACTATATTCTTGTAATTCACTTCCAAAGATTTACAACTGAATCATACAAAGATAAAATTAAAAAAATGAGAACAATAATAAGAGTTATTATTATTATTATGATTATTATTTATCATATATCTTTGCAGGGTTAAACAATGCATAGAAGCAGGAATACTCAGTCCAATTTCCATACCATTATATCATGACAATTTTTTAAAACAAAATCCCTCTTCAGCAACACACACAAGCTATCAATGAGATAAAGATGAAAACAATACCGTTTACAGAACGCTATACATGTTTCACAGGCACTTCATTCCGGGGTAAGCTAATGTGTACACTGACCAATTAACACTTAACATGTGTTAATTTGTGAGTGTACACATTTGTTTACCCCGGAATCAAGTGCCTGTGCTATGAAACGATAGCCAATAAATGCTCTTATCTTTTTCAAATTTAATGTAATATAATAAAAAAAAAGAAACGAACTTGCCCCCAATCCTTCCAATAATTCATTCTGTAATACCAAAACACGGTAACCTTGCCGACACCAAATCGCCAACTTTGTAATCTTCGATTGCCTTTCTTGGCTGAACAATATTTAGGACTAAGAACATTACTGGTAACAGGATTATCATATAAATAACGCAAACAAGTTTATGGCGATTGATGAATCCACCCCTTTATAACGCAAGTTTTCACAGACCATTTTACTTTCTATGGACCACTTTCGAATTTATTATTATGGTGCATACAAGAGTGATTGATGAGTTGGCTGCTGTGATTGGATAATTCCATGCTCTGCAACCAATGGAAGAAGGCAAAAGAAATATTTCCTAGAACTTTCCACAGCTTCTCAATATTTTTGTTAATTTAAAAGCAGTAAGTAGATAATCACCTGCTGTGAGTATTACATGGGGTCCTTCGATTATCTCAATTTTTTTTTTCATAAGATAAAATTGTCTCCCAGATTCCGATCGTCGCAGACCGGAAGTGCTTTATCAGGCACACAAAAGAGTTCCCGGTCAGCCGACCATCCCTGTTTAAGTTGCTGACCCTAGCACTTTTTCATCAGGTTAAAAATAAAAAATAAAAATATCAAAAACAAAAATTCCCAGCAGAACTTGAAGTGCTTAGTACATTATATATATATATATATATATATATATATATATATATATATATATATATATATATATATATAAAAAAAACAACAAAACAAAAATATCTACCTACCCTTATTTTAAAACCAATGCAATAGGAATTACACATGGGGTGTGGTGGGGATGTCTCATAAACATATAAACAAAGGAGGCTTTAACAAAGCACAGACATTATCAGTCTTTTTAAGACAAGCAAGGTCAAGAAGCAGAATTCATTTACAGTTGCATTTGAAGAAAAGAAATCCATTGGAGAAGTACCTGTTGAAGTTCCAAGATACCTCCTCCACAGATAAACTTGCCATGTATTTGCAGTTGGAAAACTATTTGTGTCCAAAGGAAATGTAGAGGGAAGAGTTCATCTTCAGGTGTTAGAATTTAGGTGTATAAATTGAAATCTTTATCAACTACAAGTACATTAACACAAGCTTGTGTTTTTTACTTGATCCTTTACCACTCATGATTTAGCTATTGACAAACAATTTAACTATTGACATACATGTTTACTTGATCACTGAAAGGATAGATGTGGCTTTGCAAAGCTTAAATGAGGATTACAAATGTTGCCTTTTTACTTTGAAAATGTCTTTTACAGTACCTTGTTTGTCTATATTTCATGAATACTTGAATTGTATATGAAGTAATTGCAAATAAAAAATCTTACACTGGTTTAAACTCAAGAGTGACAACATTGTTCAAATTTATGTCATCAATAACTTTGGAGGTCATTCTTCATTTTATTTAAACATCAAAAGCCAACTTTCTTTGTAAAGTTTAATATTTTTAAAATCCCCAAATGTATTATATGTGCTTTTGTTGTCAGGAAACAGAATCAAGTGTTTGCTGCATTCTTCCCAAATCATTTTGAAAAGGATTAAACTTTATTGTAACTGTGCTTATTATCAATTGTCATGTGAAAAATGATAATTAAAAATAGTGCCATGCCAATCATCCATGCAATTTTTTTCAGACCCAGTTGTATATTTATAATTATTATTCTTGTAACTAATGTGACAAATAAACAGTGCCATCCAATTTTTCAGAAAACATTTTACACTAATACTGTAATAGTTTATCCTTCTAAACTGGTACTTTAAATTATTATTTCTTTAACTAACACACAAACACAAATGTCATGTGACCCTTTAATCACTGAAGATTTTACTTTAGATTCAACTGTTAGAAAATATATTTTTACAGTTGTCCTGTGTGGTTACAGGGCATTAGAATTGGGACCACTGTGTTACACTAACATGATTGTATGAAGTGATTAAAAGTGTATGAATGCTAAGAATTTTTCTAACTGGGGGACTTCAGCATGAATATAGGTTTTGGTTCTTTATCTCATATTTTTATCTCCATGTAAATAAGATGTGAAACCAAAATATGTAATCCTGTTTGGCACCATGTTGCCTGAACTGAGATGGTACACTGTAAAACCCATATCAATCAATCAACATTAATTAAGTCAATTTTTTAATTCAAATCCTAGATTTGTTTGTTGTTTTGGTAATGACAAACATTATTCATTTTAATAAACTGTAAAAATACTTTCTGAATAAATATATAGCAATCTCTAAGTGCACAATTAAAACAGACCAAGTCCATTTCCTAGCTAAAAAATTTCTAAGTCCACATTTCTGAGCTGTGCCCAAGCTAAAAAATGACTAAGTTCTTATTTCCGAGGTTTTTCTGAGCCACAAATAAACAAAGTTCTCATGTCCAAGGCTTTGTCCAAGGTATTTTCTAGGGTTGTTTTTAATGTACAAGATAATGCCTGAGGTTTGCTTATAAAACCTTGGACAAAATATTAGCATTGTCCGAGGTTTCCCAGGTTTTCCTAGGAAAACCATGGAAAAACGTTGGACATCCAAGGTTTTACGTCAAAATTCCAAGTATAACCTCAGAAAATATACAGCCGGGTGGAGACTATTGGGGTTTGTTGGTCCCCACTGAGGATGGTAATAGAAGGATGGAGAGTGAGCCATATCCTCCATTTAGGGAGGAGCAGCACCCTCTCCATTCCACAAGTTGCACCCTCCAGTGATAGAGCAGCAGCATTGCTCTCTTCTTCACTAAGGCAGAGTGAGTCACACCTCCAGTGAAGGAGGAACAGCAAGCATACTATACTCACCCACAGCTCTGTGCTGGCAGTAAGTGAACCATAACTGCCAACCCTTGAGGGTGGAGCAGCACTATTTCTGTGCAAGGGGCCTTTTGTCAGTGATGGGATCAAGCTGCCAGGTAAAGGGAGAGCTTCTTTATAAGTCTGTCAGATCTGTGGAAGGATCTTCCTAAAGATCTGATTCACCAACCTCATTGTTGATTACCAGTTTGTGAGTACTGGTTACCGGTCATTGGATCCCCTACCGTATCAGGTTAGGGATTGTATCAAGAGCTCCCCCTCTCCAGACTGCTCTTTCTATCCCAGTGGGGATTAGGAATCAGTGTACAGACAGCAGACTAGGGAAGGGTCATGGATCACTTTCCCTACTTTCTTATAATCATTCTGGGGCCTTCCATTGCAGGGAACTGATTGACCCTTTCCTACCATGCAGCCTTGGACTTCAGGTCCTTGACCACTCAGAGGGGTCAATATTGCAGTCCATGGACCTGCATCTTCCTCTTATGAAAATGGGTCAAAAAAAGAGGGGAGGACCAATGCCCTAGATTCACTTTCACCTATCTGCTGAATCTGTTAATAGGGACAGTCTGTTAGTTCCATGTGAGTAGTTATTGGTCAATGGTGCTCTTAACCCCAAGTCTCCTCTGCAACAGAGAGACTTTGGGTCACATAGTCCTGCTTTCAAGGAGCGAGATCAGGTCAAAGATGTCCTTTCTGTACTTGTTAATTTTCACAAGACTGATACAGAACAGGCCAACAATGCACCCCGTTCCTTTGGCTTTCCTGCCTCCTCCCATCCGTTGGTCATGGCTGTAGAAGAGGAAGAGATCTGATCTTTCGACAAAGTGGTTAATGAGGCTGACCATCTTTTCCTCTGATTTTTGTTCCAAGCTGTTAGGCTTCATTGGCACTAGGATTCTTTCTAGCTAGGAGAAGCTCTCTGGGAGTTACTCTTGTTATGACCAAGTAGTTTAATTACTTGTGTGTTAAAATTTGAATTCTTTTTATTTCATTTTTGTATCATTATATTTTATTATGATGATGATTATGTACACAGGATCTGATATTTTTGAAAGAAACATCGTGTTTATTTAGAACGTAAATATGACTTGCATGAGCACGATTTTTGCATGCCATAGTTTGTTGATTTGAGTAAACACTACGCAAAAACGATTGGTTATTGCCAAAGTCATTTCCTAACCCACGTGAAACTGCGATTGTTAGATGATGAAATAACCATGCGTTCTTCGTGCGTGTGCATGAAATGACGTTTTGGTTCAGTTTTTAAACACTTGGGTCCCTGTGAAATAGTCAGAGTCGTTCTTATACCTTGAGAAGAAGGTATTATTTTTCTTGTGCTGGAAAGAGTTTATTTTTTCTTTACATCTGTAGAGCTCGAGATGTGTCTTGTTATAGATGACAGCTATAGGAGTTCATCTGCTTTTTAAATAATAATTTATTTTTCCCTGGAGAACTACACAAGTGGTTTAGGACAAAGACATTCAGTGAAATTCATTCTAAATTGGAATAGTACAGTACAAATTGTGGTTCAACGTGAAATTCTGGACATTTGTGTAAAGACTTCATCTGACATTATCATCCTCCATCTCGGAACATCATCAAGATTCGAACTTGGAATCGGTTAAAATTATTTAGTGATTAGACTTGTATTTTTTAAGTAATAGGATAAATGTTTGGATTTTCTTCACAAACCGTTAAGTCCTATTTCATATTTTCACCCTTTTCACTGTTTTCTAGGGAAATATATTAATTTTGTTAAAACTTACAAAGCTTGTTGTCTTCACTCTTTTCTTTTGTTACTTTTGAACGAGCCGATACGTAACAAAAAGAAAATTGGGATGCTCGTCCTTGGGATATATGAATTTGGCTAAAATATTTCAGAAAAGTGTTTTTTGAAATTTAAATTCCCCTAGTTTCCAAATCTCAAGTACTATTTTACATTTTGTTTGAAATCTTTAATGAAAACAACAGGCTTTCCTTCACAATGTCATCAAAAGTGGAAATATTTCTTTCTAATCCAACTCAGGAGCAGTTGGATAGTCTGAAGAAGGATGAGTTGCTTGAACTTGCCACAAAGTACAAACTTTCTGAAGCTAAAGCTTCCTTGACAAAACAAGAAATGAAAAATATTTTGATTCAGTGTTTGGTAGGGAAGAATATTTTTGACAAAAGTGTTTTGGCATCAGTCAGTAAGCCTATGACAGACACTGACATTAAGGTAATGGAACTAAAAATGAAATACAAGATGGAAGCAGAGTTGAGGAAGCTTGGGCTTCAGAAAGAAGAAAGAGAGAAAGATAAACAAGTGCAAATGGAATTACAAAAAGAACAAATGAAATTACAATTTGAAGAAAAGGAGAAAGAAAGACAAATGGAGTTACAGAAAGAACGAATACAATTACAAAAAGAACAAATGCAATTTGAAGAAAGGGAGAGAGAGAGACAGATGCAAACACAAATTAAAATGAAAGAATTAGAGCTGGCAAGTGAAAAGCACGATTCCACTTCACATACAAATTCAAAGTTTGACATTGTAGGAAATATTAAGTTAGTGCCCCCTTTTAGTGAAAAGGAAGCAGACAAATATTTTATTCATTTTGAAAAAGTTCCTGAAAACTTGAAATGGCAAAGGGAGTATTGGACTCAATTATTGCAAAGTGTACTTTATGGTAAGGCCCAAGATATCTATACATTCCTGTCAGTACAACAAAGTTCTGAATATGATTTGGTTAAGGAATGCATCTTGAAGGGTTATGCGTTAGTCCCAGAGGCTTATTGGCAAAAATTCAGAAACTACAGGAAAGTTGCTAGACAAACTTAATGTTGAATTTGCTGGAGAAAAAGAGCAGTTATTTAAGAGGTGGTGCTTAGCCAAGAAAGTTGAACATGATTATGAAAGTCTTGAACAACTTGTGTTACTCGAAGAGTTCAAAAACTGTGTCCCTAATGACATTAAGAATCATCTTGAAGAGTACAAGATTGAAACCTTCGAAAATGCTGCTCTTGCTGCCGATGAGTATTCCTTAACTCATAAAGCTCCTGTTGTAGGCAAATCTTTCACTCAGCAGTCTACTGATAGAAAGGTATTTCAGCCAAATACGACTCCTCCTAAAACTCAATCTGGCACAAATTCTGAAAATCAAGCTTCTGATAAACTTGATTCAAAATCCTTGTCTATTCCTATGTGTACCTATTGCAAGAAAAAAGGACATGTCATTTCTGATTGCTTCAAATTGAAATATAGGCATTGGAATCAAGATAGACCTATCCCAAATGCTCTTATTTCCAAGAGGTCAGGGTCATGGTCATGTATTGAAAACAATACATTTGTTGGGTCTCAAAAACCCTAGTCTGATTTTATTATGGAGGATTATGAACCATTCATGTCGAAGGGTTCAACATCACTCTTGGGTGATTTGGCCAATCCTATCCCTATTAAAATTTTAAGGGATACAGGAGTTACTCAGAGTCTTTTATTGTCAGGTATTTTGCCTTTTTCTGAGAAGTCCTGTTCTAATGAGAGTGTTCTCATTCAGGGAGTAGAGTGCGGCTTTGTTAATGTTCCTCTCCATTCTGTAAATTTGTCATCAGACTTAGTTTCAGGACCTGTGACAGTCAGAATAGTGTCTAATTTACCCGTTGAGGGCATTCATTTGTTGTTAGGCAATGACCTAGCTGGAAACAAGGTTGTGGTTAATCCACTTGTAACTGACAAGCCTTCTTTGGATTAGAAAGTTGATCTTATTGAAAAAGAATACCCTGATTTATACCCAGCTTGTGCAGTTACCAGAGCTGTGGCAAAGAAAGCTCTTGAGTATGATTTTGATAAGGAATGTATTCCTTTAGCTGACACATGTATTGGTCAGGCTTTTGATGAGGTCACTTTCACTTCTAATTTGGATCAATCAAAAGGTATTGATCATAGTGATCCTCTTTTAAATACTCATGCTCTTTTTTCTAATCAGGGTGACAAACGACAATCACTTGTCATCAAACAGGAAAAAGATCCTGAGATCTCCTGTTTGTTTCAGAGGGACATTAGTGAAACTGAAGCTACTGAAGTATCTGTCTGTTACTTCCTTAAAAATGGAATTCTTATGAGAAAATGGAGACCTCCCGAGGTACCTGCTAGTGACGAATGGTCAGTGAACTATCAGATTGTGGTTCCAAAATCTTACAGACAGGAAATACTTTGTTTTGGCCCATGAAACTCCTCTGGCTGGTCATTTAGGGATAAATAAAACTTATCACAAGATCTTGACTCACTTTTATTGACCAAAAATCAAAAGTGATGTTTGTAAATACTTTAGATCTTGTCATACTTGTCAAATGGTAGGAAAACCCAATCAAAAGATACCTAAGGCTCATCTACAACCTATTCCTGCATTTGACGAACCATTCAGTAGAATTATGATAGATTGTGTTGGTCCCTTACCAAAGACCAAGTCAGGCAACCAATATTTGTTGACCATTATGTGTGCGTCAACAAGGTTCACAGAGGCAATTCCTTTCAGGAATATTAAAACCAAAAACGTAGTAAAAGTTTTTTTTTACTGAATTTGGCCTTCCCAAATCTGTCCAATCAGGTCAAAGGTCAAATTTCATGCCTGGAATTTTCCAGCTTGTTATGCTTGAATGTGGCACTCAGCAATTCAAGTCAAAAGTGAAACTATGGTTTCACAAAACTTTACTTGAGAGAATTTTTGAGTCCTGTAATAGAGTTCATTCTCTCTTGCTCATTCTTTGGAATTTTCTTCAAATTAAATTTTATGGCCCTTACAAAGTAAAGAAGAAAATGAGTTAAATTATAATATTAGTACTCTGGTCTAAGTAAATTAATAGAGTACTACTATATTGAAAGAGATAGGCAAGTAAATTATGCAATTAATTTAGTTGTACCTATCTCACCAACTGAGGATTTGAGTGAAGGAATTCAGTCAGATTCTACTGATCTTGGAACAACAAGTCTTTGGAATTCAGAAATTATGGAAAATCTAGACCAGAAACTTTTTCATTTACAACAACAAGAAAAAGGTGAACTTGAACAATTATTGTCTGAATATGAGCACTTGTTTCCAGATGTACCTACAACGACCAACAAAATGTTTCATGACGTTGAAATTGTAGATTCAAAACCCATGAAACAACACCCATACAGGATGAATCCTCTCAAACAGGAATACTTGAAAAAGGAGATTCAGTATTTGCTGGAGAATGATTTTATAGAGCTCAGTAAGAGTGATTCGAGTTCACCGTGTATACTTGTTCCGAAACCGGATAAAACTTTCCGAATGTGTACTGATTATAGGAAGGTGAACAGTGTGACAAAAACAGATTCATTTCCATTACCAAGAATCGATGATTGTATCGACAAAATTGGAAATGCCAAATATGTCACCAAATTCGACCTTCAGAAAGGATTTTGGCAAATTCCACTAACGGAAAGGGCAAAAGAAATTTTGGCATTTGTGACTCCAGATTTTGGGTATGGCTGGATACTATCACAAATTTTGTTCTAACTTCTCTAATATTGTTGAACCTCTGACAAATTTGTGTAGAAAGAAAAACAAGTTTCTTTGGATTGAGAAATGTCAAGAGGCTTTCGATAGGTTAAAGGCCATACTTAAAAGTGCACCAGTTCTAACAGCTCCAGAGTTCAGTCAACCATTCAAACTATCTGTGGATGCAAGTGATGTTGGGGTTGGAGCAGTATTGATTCAAGATGATAGAAATGGTGTAGAACATCCAGTGTGCTATTCCTCTAAGAAATTAAATAAGCACCAAAGAAACTACTCAACAATCGAGAAGGAATGCTTGGCTTTAATGCTGGCATTACAGCATTTTGAAGTTTACATCAGCTTGGCTCCTTCTCCGGTTGTTGTGTTTAGTGATCACAACCCCCTTACTTTCATCAACAGGATGAAAAATAAAAATCAAAGACTATTAAGGTGGAGTTTATTTTTGCAAGAATACAATCTTGACATCAGGCACATCAAAGGAAAAGACAACTTAATTGCAGATGCACTTTCGCATGTATAGAAATATTATTTTCATATACACCTTTGTATAATTCATAAGAGTTCTTCTTATGTAATTCTTTTTTTTCACATCGTGTATAGTTTACATCTGGTACATAAGAAAGCTTTATTACATAAATCTTTCTTTTTGTCTTTATGGGGGAAAGTGTTACGACCATGTAGTTTAATTACTTAAAATTTGAATTCTTTCTATTTCATTTTTGTATCATTATATTTTATTATGCTGATGATTATGTTCATGGGATCTGATATTTTTGAAAGAAACATCGTGTTTATTTAGAACATAAATATGACTCGCATAAGCACGATTTTTGCATGACATAAGTTGTTGATTTGAGTAAACACTACGCGAAAACGATTGGTTATTGCCAAAGTCATTTCCTAACCCACGTGAAACTGCGATTGTTAGATGATGAAATAACCACGCGTTCTCCGTGCATGTGCATGAAATGACGTTTTGGTTCGGTTTTTAAACACTTAGGTCCCTGAGAAATAATCAGAGTTGTTCTTAGACCTTGAGAAGAAGGTATTATTTTTCTTGTGCTGGAAAGAGTTTATTTTTTCTTTACATCTGTAGAGCTCGAGATGTGTCTTGTTATAGATGACAGCTATAGGAGTTCATCTACTTTTTAGATAATAATTTATTTTTCCCTGGAGAACTACACAAGTGGTTTAGGACAAAGACATTCAGTGAAATTCATTCTAAATTGGAATAGTACAGCACAAATTGTGGCTCAACGTGAAATTCTGGACATTTGTGTAAAGACTTCATCTGACGTCATCATCCTCCATCTCGGAACATCATCAAGATTCGAACTTGGATTCAGTTAAAATTATTTAGTGATAAGATTTCTATTTTTTCAGTACTAGGATAAATGTTTGGATTTTCTTCACAATCTTTAAGTCCTATTTCATATTTTCACCCTTTTCACCGTGTTTTCTAGGGAAATAAATTAATTTTGTTAAAACTTACAAAGCTTGTTGTCTTCACTCTTTTCTTTTGTTACTTTTGAATGAGCCGATACTTAACACTCTCAATCAGATCTCTTGTTGCTTCTTCACTTGACTATGATTAAGGAGCTTTTCCAAAGGTTTAGTTAGGTCAGAACTTTGCTAGACAGTATAAAGTGTGGTCTGTCTTCCCCTCTACACAGGGTTCCCATGCTACCAGGAAATTGGGAAAAAGTTGGGAGAAATGATTCTTTTTTCCCGACCTTGAAAAGTCCTTGAATTTTGCAAATATTGATGAAAGTCGGGAAAAACCCGGGAATTTTCTTCCACAACTTGATGCCTGAAACAATTACATAATTGAGTCGTAACTGAACTGATCGTGAGTTAAATTTATCAAGTTCTAACTAGAATATTAGGAGCTTGCAGTATGGATCATTTGGGTGCTTGCCATAAATATATTTGTTGAGACAATGCCAACAACTCAATGGATTAGATTTGTGTAATAGACTTTTTTTTTTTTGACAGACAGCTCGATATCCATATCTTTTTTATGTGGAAAATATGAAAACCAGTCTGGCATCACAAGAGGCCGGCATGGTGGCGGCAAAGCATAGCCGCTTAGCAGATGGTCTAGGAAACTTAAACGTTAAATCAAGTTATACCTGTATGAAATCAATATGAAATTATTTATTTTCTCAGATATTGCGAGTATTAAAATCGTTATGTCTTTAATCCGCTGAAAGACGATAAAACTAAGGCGTTGATGAAATTTGAGCTGGTATTAGTGATTTTGATTGCTAGTTGCACAAGCACACAGAATCTCACGACTGCCATTTTCAAATATTGTAGAAAAAAATTAAATGAAAGTCCTATATTGATTGTAAGAAAATACAAAAACAAAAGAGCACAAAATTCTGTATATTTATTCTGAGACCAGCTTCGGAGTTCTGTTGTATCACGTGACTACCACGTTGACATGTGCTCTCTAATGCAGGGAGCATACAAAGCAGATGGCCATAGAACACAATTAATTTTACTATATATTCTCTACATTTGTTTCTCAGTACTGAACTCTCCACTGTGTGACAATAAATACAAATCATATGTTAATCTGAAATACCTTCAAAGATGACTTTACAGTGAAGTTCTTGTCAAGGGTTGACCTGCATTTTTTTGAGAGGCTGAATTGTAAACAAAACACCATGCAATGGAACACAGATTTCACTTCAGGATCATCACCAAGGCCTTATTACTCACTGTGCACTGTCACCGAAATACACACAGACAACCACACCATAAGCTCATATTCTAAAGAATAAACAATTGCCTTTAAATCCTTACCAAGAATGCCTAAATCTAACTCTTGTATCACCACCAAAAGGAGACAGGAAAAAAATGATCTAAAAATAGACTGGGACTACCGGAACTATTAATGGTGACCTGAGTCCAGATAACCAGACTACTCTGCTTGATGAATCAAACTGGCCAGTTTTCTTGTCGTTGTTCTCAAAATAAATATGTTGAGAATTATATGTTCTTTTGGGTTTTTACGAAAGGTATCAGACTTTCATTTAATATGATTGAAATTTTGTACAACAACATTAAAAAGGAGTTTATTGTTGATATCACATGACTATTCGACTTCCGATGTGGTTGTTTGAGATTTGTGAAGTCATGTGACTAGTAACACAAATGGCGAGTACCGGATCAGGTTTCATCTGTGCCGAGTTTCGTCTAATCTGTCAGCAGATTAAAGACATAATGATTATAATACTTGCCATTTTTGAGAAAATAAATAATTTTTCTATCGATTTCATGCACGTATAAGTTGATACAACATAGTTTAAATTTGCTAGGCCTGCTGGTAAGCTATCTTGCAGTGGCGGCAAATTCCCAATTTTTTATATGTGATTGCTCTGACCCCACACTCCTTCCTAAATGTCCAAATGTGAAAAATGGGGTTGGAATATTCGGAGGAAACCCGGATTAGAAAAATTTCGAATCTCTGAGCCGAACTTTGATGTGAAACTATTACACAGTGACTTGTAGCTTGAAGCATTGGATTCAGATCTTAAATAGAATACAGGAGAAATGGGAAATTGTTGTCCTGTTTATTAAGAAACGATCAGAGCCCCTGTATCAATACAGGTTTGGGGACTAGTTTATCGAACTACAAGAAGACAAGTTGATTTTACAGAAAATTCAGTCCTTGTTTACACAACAATATATAATTTTGAAGGTCTTGTCAAAATTTAAATCAACCCTTTTGTAAACATTTTTAAATGATGGAATTTTTAACCAAATCATCTTAAGGTGTTTAGGTTGGTTGATAAATCTTGTTAGAGATTTTATTGGCACACAAATTCAGGGTTAAACTTTTTTCGTTCCAAGGTAAGATTCTAATACTTTGCATTTATTGGGTTTTTTCATACTGTGATAGAAATGTTTACTTTGTATAACATGCACATATATTGCTATAAACTTCTTTAGAATTAAAGGTTTGAAAGGAAACAAAACTAATTTATGCTCATTATGTTGTTTTCACATAGCAACTTAATGCAGGTCAGCAAAGTAAAGTTAGAATTTTTATTCTGTATATTGAAATGGCTTTAAATGCCAATTTATAGGAATATAGTCCGATTTGCTTCGTGTGACTCGTTTTGTGGTTTTGTACATGACCATCTTTTCTGACATATATGTTTTGTAGAGTCTTGAAAGAGAAACATCTTTAGATTTGGAAAATGCATATTTTATAATCCAAAATGTTCTTTAATTCCATTCAGTAATGGTTATATGTGAACCTTGAAAAAATTAATTTCATCCTGGAAAAACCTGGAAAACACCTGGAAATTTATATTTAGAAAAGCATGGGAACCATATCTACATTGAGACCTTTGTTCACTCAGTTAGTTATAGAGTCAGTACCACTTCCTGGCCCTTTAAGCCTCCTACATTGGATGATGAAGCAGCTAAAATGGGTATTTCCACAGTAATCTGTGCTCGCTTTCCTGTAAAAACACAGGAAACTCTAGAACAAAAGGCTATGTGACCAATTACCATAACTTCACATGCTGACCTCTTTTTGGCAACCTCCTTTATCTTGCAGAATCACTGTTGTCAGTTGCTTTTCGTCACTCTCCAGCAGAGTGTACCTCTTTGTTTCGTTCCCATAGGTGCCAGGCCAGTTTCTTTTCAGAGTATTCAAGTCTGTATCTCTTAGGACAGTAGACTTCATTTTGTCCATGTTGGAGATTCTTAGAGCCAAGACACATTGTTAACTCATCTTTTCCTTTCTCAGCTGGTGATCTTGAACATTGCAGCAAGCATGGTTCCCCTAAGCAGACTGCTCATTTGTTCTCTCCAGTTTCTCCTTCTGGTGAACTGGAAACCATACAGGGACCCTCTGAATACACAGATTGTTCCAGGTCAGGATTTCCATCATCATCAAATTTGTTGGACAAATGCATTCTCCTGAACCCCACTCCTAACTATTTGCAGATGTATCAGATTTCAGGGTACAGTGCTCATCTGGAGCCAGAAGGGCTGTTTCTTCAGGGTTTGTGGGCCAGGATCAATCTGTCCTCCATATCAACAATTTGGAAATGAGGAAATGAGAGAAATGTTCTTTCCTTTAGGTGTGTATAGACAAAATAAGAGGTTGCTGCACAATTGTCTCCTCCAGCAACATGCTGGTGGTAGCTTACCTCAGGAGGCATAGAGGCACACATGCACCTTCTCTCTGCATGGAGGTTTGGCACCTCCTTCACTTTGCAGTTTCAATAAGGATTACCCTCCGATGTTTTGGTGAGCAATCTGTCAAGGAAGGGAAAGATATTTCTCACTGAATGGTCTCAACACCAATCTGCCACAGATTCCCTGTTCCAAAATTGGGGGACACATTGTTGGTGGACTTGTTCACAACAAATCCAAACAGCAAGCTCCCCTTTTACAACCTGCAGATTCTTCACCATTGTACTTGGTTCGTTTCAAGAAGTCTTTCCACCAAGAGAAGTTTTCGAGCAAGGTCGCCAAGTGCATTGTTCAGTCCAAGAGATGATCTACGTACATGTAAGTCTATGATGCTATTTAGAGAATCTTATGTGTTTTGGTGCAGTGGGAAATGTGTCAGTCCTAGCTGTCCCTCATCAAGCACAGTCAATTGTTTTTTTATCTTCCTTTTTGTAGAGAAACAATGGTCATTTTCTACTATCCAGGGCTATAGAGCAGCCATATCCAGTACGCCCAGAGTTTGAAAGGTCTGGCCACTAGTTTGAACTATCACTTAGCAGACTTGAACAGGTATTTTGAGCTGCAAAGACCAGTGTTTTGCTTGCTAATGCCTAGATGTGGTCTCTAACATGCACTCTCTTTGGACCTTTAGATGGAGCTTCCTTCAAGAATGAGACCCTCAATCAACCTTGCTATCTTTTGTGTCCACGAGATGAAAGAACAAGCAGTATGTCATATCTATAGAGCCCAGCTGTATAAGATTCAGTGGAAATTATGAGTTATTTTCTCACTTTTGCCAGTGAAGTTTGCTTTTAAACTCAACAGACCAGCTTCTATCAGTTGTTTCACTCCCTATTGAGATGACCAGTCTTGGTCATATCTGTGCTGGAGATGACCAAGATAACTTTTATGTATAGTTGGGCTTTACACTTTTATTTGGCAGCTTCTAAAGGAGAAGAAGGGGTAGGAAGCATCGTTTCCTTACCTTTAAAGGTTCAGCTAATATTTCAGTTCCCACCATTTAAGGAGAGCTTTGTGATCCCTTATTGACAGGGACCTTTCATTCATGAAAATTATAGTCCATGAGGTTTAAGCCATTGCAACCTTATGGGCCTATCTAGCTCATTCGTCTCTGGAAGAGGTGATGGAAGCTGCTTTTTGCGATCCCACACTACCTTCATCTTGTACCTTTCGCTCTTTGACTCACCAAAGTGAAGGCAGATTTTCTTATGGTCTGATTGCTGTAATTCAAAGAGGCTCATACGGATACCATCCTGCAGTAGTCTTCTATTCTACAGTAAGGGTGCTTGTGTTTGTTTTTCTTTTGCTGTTTGTGGGATCATCCTTCTCCTGTGAAACTGACAAATTAGCTACACAGTAGCAATAGGTTACGTATTACTGTTATTATAATGGATTTTTTTTTTTTGGTGTGGGCGAACTTATTTTAATGATGTAATACTTATTTATTGTTGACAGATTCCCCCCTCCTGCCCCGCACTGATATCCTGCTAGTTTTGGGTACATCCTGCAAAAGAATGAAATGTGCACATGGGCAAGTAGCTACAGGGTGAACTAGGAGTGTTCTAGACTTCTAAAACCTTCAATCACCCTATGAGAGGATGAACTCACATCATATGATCAGGGTATTTCCATCTGGAAAAGAGCCAGCTTCACAGAAAGTAAGAGATAAGAATTACATCCTTAAAATTATTTTTTTTACACCCCCCCTCCCCCCAATCCCCTCCCCTATATTTTGCATGCAGCATTGATTGTAATAGTATAGATGTCTTTTTGTATGTCTCTTTTCTATTTTCAGGCCAACAGCCATGATTCTACAAAGCATAATGAACATATATGGGAACACATTTGGAGACAAAGATTTAGAGAACTTTTTGAAGATGGTCAAGATGCATAGATTTTGGAAAGTTTTAATTGCTGCTAAAGGTAAAAAAATAGACTTGATTAGAAGCTGTGGTATTTACAAGAAAGCTGTGCAGTGTATTTCAAATGCTTTGAATGAACTTGAGTATGAACAAATTCCATGGCAATACTTTGAAAGACTAAAAAGCTTGAGGCCTGCTACAGAACAAGACATAAAGGATCTTTTAGTTTGTACAGGCATGAAGAATAGTAAAGAAATTGACAACTTGTGGAAGGAAGCCACATCCCTGGTTAAAAAAGAGAGGGAAAATGTAAGACTTGTTAGAACAGTACTGGATAAAACAAGAACCAGAATTCCAATAGAGTCCTTCCCAAAAGAGTTTATTAAACTTGATGAACATCTCAGATGTGTGGAAATGAGGCTTAAAGAAGGTAGCTGTAGCAACAGCTATATAAGGGAAAAACTGAAGATTTGGTATAATTGTGAAGACTTGCCAAAGTGCAGTCTTGATTTGGATAAATATATTGGTTCAAATGTATTCTGGAACTCCTGCTTAGAGGTGATTGAAAAAATAAAAGAAAACACACATAAGAAACTTGAAGCTTCTTTGAAAAGAAATGAAGATGAAGATACAGTTGGATCTCTTTTTGGAGAACAAGATGATATTGACACACAATATCCCAGAGTTTGTTCATTGTATTTGAGGACTCTGTATGAAGAAGGTAGCTACAAGTACAAAGAAAACTGGATGCGTACCTGCAATGATACTGATGTGTCATTGGAGCATATTGTAAATATGCTCAAGGATTCTGATATAATTGAAGAAATGAAGCTTGCAGAAACCATGCTTAATATTCAAATTCGCACATGGGAATCTTTGGAAAGATTTCAAAACAGAAGTAAATATCTGCAACAAGTCAAAGCAATGAATAATGTTTTACCAGCATTTGAGTTCATGACTATGCAAAACAGTGAACTTTCGGAAGCAATTGACCGATTTGAAGGCCTGACAGAACGTAATTTTGATGCTGTTACATGGACTGAAGTTGACAACATGTTACAAACTCTCATTAAGATTGCTTCACTTGTCAATGAAGAATCTGTGAGGATACTTCAAGCACTAGCAAAAGTGCCACCACTTGTCAGATTTCTTAAAACTGTGGCAGATGTTGATCTAATAGACCTAATTGAATCCGTAGAAGAGCTATCAGAACAGTCTGTCAATGAAGCCACTGTATCAGGTCTCATAGATGTAAAGAGATTTCTCAAGCCATTTCTGAATGAAGACTTTGGGTCAAACATAGAATTATTTTTTTGGAAAGTCTCAGAACAGTCTGCAGCTGTCAACACAAATGCTTTTGTTTCAAAAGTAACAGAATGTCAGGACAATCTGCACAATCTGAAATCACTGTATAGAAATATAGCTAACAGGGGAGAAATTGCGAGAAAAAAAATTTACAGTGTCAATAAAAAAGGAATATTCATGTTTAAAATTGAACAAGAAGATTGTTTTCTTTCTGTTCAGTATTCACAGAATAAGAAAAAAAAAAATCTTACACAGGATAACATGATAGACCTTAGAAGTCGAGCTTTGATGCTTATGAACACAGAAAACAAGAGGATGTCAAATGAGGAAAAGAAAATGAGAAAACAGAGTTTTGAAATATTTGTAAGAAATGTCAATGTTGCTTCAGAAATAAGTCAGCTTTTGACAAATTTGCATCATTCAGGTCACTTCAGGTTTGAGAAATTTAAGGAAAAGAAAAACATTAAAGATCTGGCAGCTTTGAAGGAAGATTTAGAAAAGAAATATTTTACTTGGTGTGAAGATCTTCAACAATGTCGCAAAAATTATTACTACATGAACTTTTTTTATGGAAGTCAGATTCATGCTTTCTACACTTTCTTGAAGAGTGAAAAGGGACATGGTAAAGTCCTTACTATGCTCAGATTTATCCATCCAGAAATTGAATTACAGGATATCAGGAAGTACTATTGTTCTCTGGACACTGATGGGGCTGATTCTACTATTCTTCAAAACATGGGCCTGACTCTGGAGTATGCTGTTCAAAACTTGCAGCCTGTTTGCAGAATGATACCACAAAACATTGAGCAGTCAACAAGAATTGAAGACTGTGTCATGCCAGGACAGCTTAAGCTTGTTGCATTAGAAATAAATAGTAGTTTGGTGGTAAGAACTGTAATGGCTCTGTATAATAATACAACCAAAAAGTTGCCAGAATCGTATCAGGTTGTATTTTGCAACCAAAACACGACATGGATAGAATTAGAATTGCTACTGCAGCGGTGTACCCGAACATATGAGGTTGGAATAAATGAAGCTCTGTTTTGTATTGCAAATGTAGAGCTACTTCCAAATGATTTACAATTTCTTCTTGTCGAGGCTCTCAGAGACTTGCCTATGGACTGCCCGTACTTACTTGCCATTATTTGCAGAGGCACAGACAATCACCCCTTTGTAAATGAGTTCAGTGATTTTGTTAGCAGGGTGCATCCTTTATCATATAGAGCATTTGAAGATATCATACAACAGACTTGGCCTAATGTTCTCTGTATTACATCAGATGTTCCAGGACTTGGAAAAACTGAAACAATTAGACAAAGAGCACATTGTTTGGGGAAAAATGTGCTAACACTGCACGTGAGTGGACCTGTACACAAAGCAGACCTTGTGGAGCGTCTTTCAAAACTAAGGATTAAGTCCAAAGATGCCCTTCACATTGATATTGGGATTGTTGACAACCCAATGGAGCTGGATGCCTTTTTGTTTGAAATTGTCATCTTAGGATTTTCTTCAGCTGGCAGTTCATTTGTCCATTTGCCAACAAGACATATTTTTATAGAGATTGCCAATACCGTTAGTAATCAGCTGAAAGATAGCCTGCAAACAGCAGTTTCCTTCCGTAGAGAGAATTTGGCATGGCAGAATTATAGTAACTTTATTGTCAGTAGTGACATAAATAGTCCAGTCCAGGTAGTATGTCACTATCTGAAAGCTTTAAGGGATGAAACTGTTGACAGAATAGACTTGCATTTTACAGGCATAAGGGCTGTGAGACCACTAGAAACAAATGTTTGCAAAACATTACTACAGCAGTATTTTCCTGGACCAGAAGATATGTCTTTTACCATAGCAAAGACGTTTATAAATGTTCTTGCAGACCAGTTGAAGAGGTTATCGTGTAGTATCTATTTTAGAAGTAATACTCTGAAAGCAGCAGTAGGTTCAAATAGGATGGAAGTCAAAAGTAAGCTTGTCCTTGCTCTTCTTGGATCATCCAAAGAATTTGCCACTAGATCTATTAATTCCTGCAGATTGCTTCAAGTTTCATCCTTAAATATAGCATCAGAAATTGCATTTAATCGTAGAGGAGAATATCAAAAAGAGATTGGTCTGTCCTCAGAGGAAAGAGTGCAAGGAATGATAAGATGGGAGGATAGCAACCACCTTATATTTCTGTTCCACAATCAGGATATTCAGACACTGTCTGCAATGTATAGAGACAAATCAAAACTACCTCAAAATATAAAAGACCTGTTCGAAAGGCAGATCAGAAAGACACTTCCAGACTTTAAGTCAATGTCAGGATCTGATTTACAAGATATTCTTCAGCGAGTAGCACGAACTAATCCAACACCACTCTCAAAGACAAAACTGGAAGGCATGGCAAAGGATTATGCTCTAACACCAGACAACTTGCTGAAGATGGTTCTCATAATGCTGAGAGTACGAGCTCACATACCTGTGATTATTATGGGGGAGACTGGCTGTGGAAAAACATCTCTTCTTCAGTACCTGTCCAGAATTTGTGGCATTTCTTTAAAAGTCATTTCAATACATGCTGGGATTGAAGAAGACTATCTTGTGGAGAAAGTAACTAATATAAACAAGGAGGCATTGAATAGCCTTTCTAATCCTGTTTGGGTTTTCCTGGATGAAATCAACACATGCAATCACCTTGGAATTATTTGTGATATTGTTTGTCATCACAGATGTCTTGGGCATTCCCTTGCTCCAAACCTTGTGGTAATGGCTGCATGCAATCCCTACAAATGCAGGCGGCATGATGCAATTTTAACATCAGGCCTTAAGGGAATGGTGAAGATGGATGAACTATCATACTTGGTCTACAGAGTGTTTCCATTACCTGAAGCAATGGTGGATTTTGTGTGGGACTTTGGAAGTATTAATGAAGGAGATGAAGAAATGTATATTCATCGCATGATTCAAGATGTCTTTGATGGTTGTCCAGAAATGGACAGTTTACTTGCAGACCTTATAATTATGTCTCAGAAAGTAACAAGAGATATTGAACAATCAGAATCTTGTGTCAGTCTGCGAGATGTGAATAGATGCAAATTGTTGGCAAAATGGTTTCCAGACTTTCTGATCAGGCTGAAAGAAAAAACTTTATATACAAAGAGAGAACTTCTGATTGAATCCATGATTCTGTCCCTAGCCCATTGCTACCACAGTCGATTCCCTAATGCCTCTGACAGAAAAAGATACAGAGAACACATAGCAGATGTTTTTACATTAAATATGATGTCTGAATATACAGAGGACATGATAGGCAATATTATCATCAGAACACAGAGAGACATCCTAAGTGAAATGGAAAAGCCAACAGGAACTGCTGAAAATGCAGCTTTACAGGAAAATGTTTTTGTCATACTAGTTTGTATCTTGAATAGGATTCCAATATTTGTTGTAGGCAAACCTGGGTGCAGTAAATCTCTTTCCATGCAAGTAATTAGAAGTAATCTCAGAGGTAAAGATTCTAGGAATGAACTCTTCCGATCTTTACCACAGCTCTACTGTGTGTCCTTTCAAGGTTCAGAATCCTCCACTTCTGACGGTATAATCAAAGTCTTTGAGAAGGCACAGAAGTACCAAACTGATAATAAGAATGAAGTACTATCAGTTGTCATTCTGGATGAAATAGGACTTGCAGAACGATCCAGGTTCAATCCTCTAAAAGTACTTCACAGCTTATTAGAACCAGCTGGAAAACAGTTTCCAGATGTAGCTGTAGTTGGCATTTCAAATTGGGCACTAGATGCTGCTAAAATGAATCGAGCAATATATCTTTCAAGACCTGAAATGGACGAGAAAGAATTGATAGAAACAGGGAAGTCAATTAGCAAGTCCCTTGAAAAGAGAAGAAATGATGCCTTCAGTGAAGTGATTCCTTCAAAATCAGAGACCTTCACCTCTGTAGATCTTGATAAAGAGTTATATTGTGTGGCAAAATCCTACCTACAATATGTTAAAAAACAAACATTCCCCAATTTTCATGGATTACGTGACTATTACTCTCTTGTTAAGTATATAGCAAGAACATTGTCCAAAGTGTCATGTAGTAGTCAGAGTGAAGAAATAAAAATGATGGTTATAATGAAGGGTCTGCAAAGAAATTTTGGTGGTTTACCCTCTGAACGCTCCACCCTACATGAATTATTCCAAGCAAATCTACATACTCTCCAAAATGCTGATGTGCCAGTCCTTGATCTGATAACAGAAAATATCAAAGATGAGATGGCTCGGCACTTGATGCTGATTACCAATGGTGATGCTGCATTAGATATTGTGGAACAGGAACTTGACAGACTTGGTAGAGAGAAATTTACCATCTATGGAAGCAAGTTTGAAGAAGATCAGACTGATGAGTATTACTACAGAATACTTAACAAAATTATAATTTGCATGGAACAAGGCCTTGTTCTCATTCTGAAAGATTTGGAAAATATTTATGGAAGCTTATATGACATGCTCAATCAGAACTACACAATGGTTGGACAAACAAAAAACTGTAGGGTAGCATTGGGGCCTCACAGTAATTCCTTGTGTCAAGTCCATGATGAATTTAGATGCATAGTTTTTGTTGAAGAAAGCAATCTGAAGTTTGCAGATCCACCATTTCTTAATCGTTTTGAAAAGCAGAGCTTAAAATTTTCTGATGTTCTGTCACAGGATGAAGTTGATTTGATTAAACATTTGAATGCTTTTGTGGACAAAATTACTTGCATACCAGCAAAGCATTTCAAGCCAGATGATGTTTTCCCAGTTTTTGGTCCAGACATGATTCCTTCTCTGGTACATAAATGCTACAGTGAGATGAATGTCAGTGAGTCATATGACATTTTTGAGGAGATGAACACCAAGTGTTTAGAAAAATTAATTTGGATAATGAAACCTGAAGCTATAGTCAGATTGCCTTTGTCAGAATATGGAAAGGATAATGAAAGGGAGGCTAAGCATATTTTGAATGATTATCTCAAACTTCCAATTCACAGTGGACTTCAGAGCTTTCTTCATACAGAAATCTCTTGTCAGAATGAAAAGTGCAAGATGATTATGTTATTTACAAACAGTAACATTCACACAAGTATTGCTTCCCTTTTGCCGGAAATCCCAAGCCAGATTGAGAAATTGGGGGCTTTTAAATCAGAAAAACAGATGACTCAGAGAATTAAACAGTTTTGGTCAGATCCAGAGAAATTGCTGTTTGTACTTCAATGCAGGCCCTTTGATGATGGAGCCCAAATTCTGTTGGCAAGAAATACAATTGAGAGGCTGCAAAAGGAGTACCAAAAGGATGTGTATGCATCAGAAAAGCATGTATGTATAATTCTGCATATGGACAGAGTTGATTCTGGGACTAAATCACTGCCTCAAATCAACTTTCTCACCAACTGGAAACTTGTTACGGTAGATAGTTTACAGAGACCAAAAATGCCATTGCCTGATGTTCTTTCTTACAGTTTGATTAACATTATTATGGACAGACGACCTCTAAAAAATGACATCAGAGAGCAATTAGTCTGGGCTTTCACAAGGATCCAGTATGCCTCCAGAGGAAGAGATGTTATGGGAATTCAGTCAATTATGCAGCAAATTTGTTCTGCTGAGGGATTTTTGATAATCTTAGACAAGTTTATATTTAGCTGGATTGAGACAATGTCAGAAGTAGATGATAAAAACTGGCAGATAGAGGTTGCATGTGATAGTCATGTGCTCTTGTCATCCTCAACATTTTATGGTGCCCTGGAGAACTTCATTACAGAGGTAATTAGGGGTCCGCTGGCTAGAATTTTGTTTGAGCTTGAGAAAATTGATACTCTGTCCTCCTTTTTCCTTGAAGATGTTTGCACAGAAGTACTTGAAGTTTGGGAAAAGCTTTTTACAAACCCAGAAGTTTTCTCCATCACCAACACCCCAAAACCAACTGGGGCAGAGTGCTACATTTGTCCCTGTCCTGTGCTGAATCTTAGAGTTCCTTTTTTTAGAACAGTTTATAAAAAAGTTGAGCATACCAAACAAGAATTTATGAAATCTCTTCAATCAATCAAATCAGCTGCAGGAATAGAAGATACAAGAGATGTGCCAGAAGTTGTATTGCAAGACTTGGTACGGCAGCATGAGAAAGTCATAGCTCAATCAGTTCCAGAAATTGCAATGATTGACTACAGAACCTGGATGGAGGACTATTTACATGATTTCAACAATGTAACGTCATATGAAATGGTAAAGACTCTGCCAAATGAAGAAAGAATCAATGCTCTGAAATGGTGCCTGATGGGAAAAAAGGGACCAGACTCTGACTTTTCCCCAACTTATTTTGTTGCTAATATGCATGCCACAGTTTGGATTCATGAAAGTATCCTCCATGGAGAGCTGCAGCTTATTGAATTGTGTGTAGACATTATAAAGGAGGAGTATACAAATATTACAACATTTTTGCAGACCATTTTTGTCAGTACCAAAATGGAATCCAAAGAAATGAAACTGGATTTACAACTTGCACTTGAGCATGAAAATATTTCTAAGGAGCATTATGTTGTCAGTAAGAAAACAAACTGGACTCTGGAGGAGGAGGAGACAAACAGAATTTTGGAAACCCAAAGCAAGCTTGAAAACATGGATAAAAATACAGAAGTTTTCCAAGATGCAGAACTGCCAGAAAACATAGTGTTGAATGACATGAAAGAGAATACTGATGAAAATGAAACCGAAGTTAATAATGGAGATATTGGAAATAATGTAGAGGAAGCAACAAGTGCACATGCTCATGATCCATATACTCAATCAATCCATGGATTGAATGAAGGAAACTATGACTCTAACAATAGTATACAGCTCTGGGAACTTCAGTGTCAGTCAGACACATTATCAGTAGATAAAGAGTCTCCTTTGGAAGAGTTCCAAATGGCTAATTTACATGGTGTGCAAAAGAAATATGATGCAAGTAATGCTTTTTCAGCAACAGAGATTGATAGTTCACAGGATGAAATAGAAATAAGACATTACGAGAGGCTGGTTGAAAAACTTTGCATCATAATGCTTCCAACTGAGCAAACATTAAAATTTTTTTCAGATATCAGCAGTTGGCACCAAAGAGCTAGCATTTTGGTAAGTCTTGCTAATCAAGTTTCCATAAATCCAGGTACATTGTATGCTGTGAGGCTTTGCTGTGATATTGCTGTTCATATTGTCATCCCACTGCAACAAATGACAGATATACTTGTTAACTTAGCATTGCTTTTACAAGCAGGTTATGCTGTAGATACTCTGGAAGTCAGAAGTATAATTAGACAACTACTGGAACTTTCTGGACACCAAGAGATTAGATTGAAGTTAATTGCAACATACTGTAGTCGTTGTATTGGAGCAAATCCAGATACAGACATAGTGGACTGGTTGATGGATTTTGTTGCAGAGGACCTACTGCAATCTCATGAATTGGTACATTTAAAATATCCTATTCATCATGCTGTCATGACAGACCTCAGCTCTGATCAAAACCTTTCTGTGCAAATATTGGACAGTGAAGAAGAATTTGATAAAATCATTGAAATTTCACCTTTTCTCCGGTCTATTGATGCGTGTTTGAAAAAATTACATGCCAAAAATCAAACAAATTCTCCATTCTCTGCAATGCTTGTTGATATCCTGGAACAGGACATTTTTAATGCCGTGCTCAAGGACAGTGAAATAGAAGCCCTTACACAACACCTACATTATTTCCTTAAGGCTAACAAAATATTACATCATGATGCATTATCTCTGAGATATGTTACAGCAGTAGCTTATGTTAAAAGCTTTCTTGCAAACTTTTGTTTATATTTACAAGAGAAGAGCTATGGAACTGCAAATTGTCAGGTGGTTGCTCAAACTGTAAATGCTGCAATGACTAAATCACGTCCAATGCAAGTGTTTTTCTTGAAATGTTTGGGAAGAAAAACATGGATCTATGAGTTACAAAGAATCTGTCAAAAACTTTCTGACCAGCTTCCTTGCATCAGTGAGTATGAATGGACAAAAGAATTTAATTATACCTGTGTTGAAGCAAGTCCTGTCTCACTGCAAGTCCCAACAAGCACTTCAGAATTCTTCACTTCATTTTGGTCAGCAAGCAGCAATGAACTAATGAACCAGTTGGTGAAGAAAGCAATGTCATCCTCAGAAAATATGGTTTGCCTTGAAGGTGCAGTCTTAAGTGACATTTTTCTGAAGAAAACACTTTCTGCACTGAATGATACAGACAACACACATGCTGTTTTGGCAATCAATAATGCAAAAGAAGAGAAAATGGAAACAAATCAACTCCTTGTGCTTGAGGCTTTTTGTGGAACAAAAGAAATAAAATTAGAGATCATGCAGCTTCATGAGGAGTCCGCAAGTCAACAAAAGGATTTAGCAGCGTTCATAGGTCACCTGCTTGTAATTCTTACAGGTTTTGGGTCTGTAAATGGAAATCCTATGTCTTTCTACTCTACATGTTTGATGAATCCCCAAATTTTGACTGAACGTTTTGTTCCTGGAGTACCTGATACTAAGGAATACTTGACACAATTGGCACATGATCATCCAGACTGTCACCATATTCATGGAGATTCAGGAATATATTACAGATATTGTAGAGAAGAAGACTTTCAAAGTGAAAGTATTGCATTTTCTGCACATCTTCAGAGAGCTTCTACAGTTGTTAAATGCATACCAAGAAAAGGATGTCAACAAGACAAATGCATGCAGTCTGATTTAAGACAGCTTTCAAGACTCACTTACCATGTACTTCAGTGCCTGCTGTATGGATGTCTTGCTGGATCAATTGCCATTGGGTTCTCTTCGGTTGAGGATGTGAGTAAATTACTACTCAGATCAAGCGATGAATCAAAAAACACAAAAGAATTAATAGTGGAGACCTTGAAGGAACATTTGATGAGTGTTAGTTCCTGTCTTGGATTGGAACAACACAATACTGTTGTTTTCCTGCATGCTGTTCTTCACGAGACAAAAGATATGTTGTGTGCAGACACAAGAGGGATGACAACTGTGGAAGAGAGATTAAATTGGGAAGACAAATTTGCTTTCAGATTGGACAGTATGGTGAAGCAGAGGTTTTTAGTTGTCCAGCAAGTGAGAAGGAAGCAAAATATTTTGCATGGCTTATCTAATGATGCATTAGAAAATCTGATTCAGGAAGTGATTGATACAGAAGAGGTAAATGAAGCTGACAGAATTCAAGGTTTGCCTTCAGAGTGGAGAATCACTGTGGTTCCTTCCCTAAATAGTCTTTTGTCTGAAATTGAACTTGAAGGGAATGAGAAGGCTTTCCAGTTTCTCTATCTTGTTTTGAGGAATCTGCCTTCAATTGAGCTAATCAAAAATATTATGCCTATTTTAAATTGGCACCTGATAACAGTCATCTATGCAAGCTATCACTTGAAGAAAAAGGATTCATTTGCGATGAGAGTCTCAGATTTCATTTGCAGAGAATCAGATGATACAAAAAGAGAACTGATAAGAGATAGATTTGAGAAATATAAGCATGCCATAGCCAACATAATAAAAAAAAGGAGTGTTCTTCTAGAGTTTGACCCAGATTTTCCAGAATTAGAGCATGCACATGATTACATGCAACTTAAATTATGCCTTTTTGATGATCAACACTCTCTCATCTACAGGGTCCTCTCAACTCTTGTTGACCTGCAGAACAGATTCATTGATGAGACTCTGAAGATAGCCATAAATGCCAAACCCTTGTCCCTAAACTTCTTGAGAAGGGATTGCAAAGCTGAGATCCAGTGTGTTGCCTTACCAGATGCAACAAGCAGGGACATTATCTTATTTGAGTGGAAAGATAGTTTTCTTGTGTTTTCACATTGTGATTTGCGATATGGCTATGGACAAAGGATTTTGCATGATTTTGAAAAGATAGAGACAGCTCTTGTAAACAGCATCTTAACAAATAAAAAATATTTGCTGATGGAAGATAATTTGCCAACTATTGTGTACACAGATGAACATTTCCGAAACTATGTGCACATGGCTCAGCAAGTTAAAAAAATAATAGACCAGCAGCCATTACCATCAGGATTGGTTGAGGCAGTCAAAAATAAGAAGGAGAAAGATCACAGACAGGTTCCAATGTTACTTACACACACAGGAATACTTATGTCACTCTTGAAGAAAACTTCGGGAGATCCTCAAACTACCCTTGTTGACTATGTGGATTCCTGGAAGAAGATATTGAACCATCCTCTTCCCAAAGACCTGTTGCCAAGTCCAGAAAACAGTATCAAGCTTTGCCATATTGTGGCATTGCATGAACTTTTAGAGGAGCTAAATGCTGAGAGTGTAATAGATTCACTGGACAGCAGACTGCGTGTAAACTTGAATCCACATACAGAAAAGAAGGTTAGTGACATTTTGTCAAAGAATAAAGATTTGACAGACATTATGTTGAAGGCAGTCAAGCTATTTGTTCACAGATGTCTATCTTCAGATGATGCTGATGAGACACAGCTGATGATCAGTTATTTGGGTGATGCCTCATTTTGGCCTACAGGAGTAGTGAAGGATGGTGTACTGAGGAAGGATGGTTCAGAGGTAGAACTATGCACACTTTTTCCAGACAGTGTGAAGGTCCAGAATGTATACCAGGTCTATAAACTTTGTAAGGAGAAAGTTGAAGTAAGTTAACTAAGTCTTTTTGCTCAGAATCAATATACATTACTTATAACAATCAACACTGAGATGCTACCCAAAGTCATGAACAAGGTTGAATCCAGGATCTAAAAGCCTTGTTTTCATCTACTCATGCTTGCAAAGTATAACAAAAATGATCTCCCTCATTCACTATAGTGGTGGACAGATGTATGCATGGAATCACTGGTGGATGCAGGGACATGACCAATCACAATATGTCCACTAAGTATAGACATAATAAAGTTTGAAAGTCAGAATATATATGTGATATCAGTTCACTAGTTTTGAATAGCATTTTGAATACTGTAAATACATGCTGGACAGATGGATGTTACACTAACTTGACACAGACTGTTACTTACAACCTAAACTTAACTACACTAATTGGAAGAAGGTAATCATATTTAATATTTTCTTTACAAGGATGAGTAGATGAAAAAGTTCAGATTCTAGATCCAGCCCAGGGGAAGAAGGGGGTTTTGGGGCAAAAGACAAATTTCATTGGTGATTTGGCACATTCTTATAACCTGAACTCATCTACACATTTGACAGAGAGTGATCATATTTTGTTTGTTTCAAAAAGATGAGATGAGGACAACAAAAGTGTTGAATTGAGATTGGAACCAATGAGGTAAGAGATGGGGTGGGGGGGTAGTTGAGTAGACAAATAAAGGTGTTGATGTGTACATTGGTTTCACTCTAGTTCTGTCTATTCATGCTTCTTATAACAAGTATAGCTCTGGAACCCTGATGCTTAAGTGGATGCCTTTTAGTGTGTGTTGCAATTATTACATAAAGATGCATTTCTTAAAGGCTTTGTCTTTTCATGTCCAGTTTCAGTGGAGTTTTTACACTTTTTCTGTCAATTGTTAGATCTCCATTGCATCACATCCATGTAATTGACATAGCTCAGGAAACGTAACATATTCTGATGCAGTTTGGTGTGTATATTGTTTGTTAGACATTTATGTGCCTATTGTAGATTTTATCTCATCAGCACCATTTTGGATAGAGTTATAGCCCTTGACAATTTGTTAACTTCATATGCTCATCTTCATAATATGGGGTATAGTTTGTGACCAAGTTTAGCTCAAGAACTTCAACATTTTCTGAGAGTTTGATACAGACATTATGTCATAGACTTATATGTGCTTGTATTGTTTCATAGACTTGTATGTTTAATCTCATTGTTTATTGGCATAGGTATGACCATTTTTAACATTTTGGTTTCAGTGTGAGGCCTTATGTGACTCGGTCATTCTTTCCAGTATTTAAGTTAATGTATATATCTTAAAACTTCACAATTAATGGCTTCAAAAAATACATTCAACAAAATTAAACTTGACATTGAGCATCCAGTATCCTATTTAACTAGTGGGGGGGGGGCTGAGGTTAGAGAAATGATGTGAGTTTGCTCACCAATAGGGTCTATTATGTATAAAAAATAGTTGTAATTAATTATAGGCTTGATATTATGGTTCTGACATTAGGACCTTTTGAGTTCTGAAAGATGATTCCAGTAATATCCCTTATGGTCATTATTGCAAGCTGTTTTCCAATTCCATCTTTTTAAGACTAGCTCATACCAATTGAGCTGTTTTTACTATAATATAGTAAAAACAGCTCAGTTGGTATGAGCATATTTCCTGCAGACGATCTGTTATTTCTAGCTCACCTAGTCAAAGGCCATGTAAGCTTAATACTCTGACAGATGCATCCTGCATTTTTGATCCATCATCTGTCAGTCTGTGCTTGGGCAACAGTTGCTATTTTTAACTTTTCAAAAAGCACACTTGATTCAAGTTCTTTAAATTCTTCAAATAAGTGTGATCCTCCTAAAAACATGGCTGCTGTTAAAACAGGCAAACCTTCAAGCAGTCTTAGAGAATTTAAATAAAGTTTACCAAGAATACCCTACAATGTCATTGAGGCCATTCAAGCATGTACAAATGATCTTTGATACCAGTATAACCATGGTTACAGAAATTAGGACAAAAGCAAATTTGGAGAGACTTTTCCTCAAAAATAAGCTAAAAAGATTTACCAAGTTTGAAAGAGAGTACCCTGGCCTTGAAACTTTTAAGACTATGATACAAAATGTACTTGAATCTCTGAAACAGAATAACTCTTAAGATATCAAAGATAGAATCAGCAGTTTAATAGCAGTAATAGCCTTGTTGTTATTATGTAGTTGGCTCCTTTCCAGATGGAAAATGCTTTGACTGTATGAAGAAGATTCATTCTCCCATTAAAACAGTCGCCATTGGTCCACCCTACAGATACGTTGCCTGTGCATACTATCCTTCATTCATTTTGTGGGGGGTTGCAAATATTTTTGGCTGCTTTATTGACATTGAAGAAAATTCAGCATCACTTCATGTGTTTATATAACGATTGCTCCTTATGTGAATTGTCTTTGTCATGCGGAATTACCCCTGATCAAGAATTTTCTCTATTCATATTGAGCTGTCTCAAGAGTTGTTCACATTTTGTTCTCATACATGTTGTTTGTACTACCTTGCACTTTAATATCTCACCCCATAAGGGTATTAATGTTCTAATTTAGTTGAGAATTATTTCTTGTTAGGATAGGTATTTAGTTAAAATATCCCCGTCATTGCTTAATTATATTTTACTTATTTTGATTCCTTTTTTTGTTTATTACAATTGATGAATTATTGTAACTCACATTCATTTATTGTGAATTGTGTTATTTTCACAACTCATTAAAGCAATACCAAACCACTTTTTCCCTTCATATTTTGTGTTTGCTTATTGAAAACTGGTTCATTCCTCAGAATTAATATCGGCTAGTTTTCCTTGATATTATTCTCTTTTATTAGCAATCTTATCAATTAGGTTTTTTGACAGTTTAGTCATCCCCAGCTTTCAGTTAAGATTAGTTGACTTCATTACATGTTACAATCTTCAGCAATCACCAGACGCCAGTCTAAGAGTGCTGGTCACAAGTCATTGGAGCCCCTTCGGTCCAAGGACAGGAATCAGGTTAAGACCCACTATCTCCAGAGTGCTGTTTTCTTCTAGCGGATTGGGAATCAGTTTACAGGTCTCAGATTAGGAAAGAGGATTTACTTTGCATCCCCCTTTTTCCTATAATCCCACCAAATCCCCATGCGATGTGGGGCCTTCCACCGCAGGGAGGTAATTGGCCCTTTCCCTGCATGCAGCCATCTTCCCCAAATGCCCCAGGAAGATACACTCACTCTCACCAACCTGCTTAATATGCTACCAAGGACAGTCCATTAGTTCCATGTGAATAGTTGTGCAATGAAGATTTCCTTTCTGCCCTCATCAGTTCACACAAGCTTGATGCAGAACAGCCCACAGATTCTCCATCTTCATACATGGCTCTTCTCAAACAATCTCTCAGCAGAAGAGAAATGTTTGAACAAAGTTGCCACGTACATTATTAGACCAGGAGATGACACACATCTAGGGTCTATGATGCCTAATGGAGAATCTTTTGTGATTGGTGAACAGAGTGACTGATTTTGTTCTCTTCCTTTTTGACGAGAAAAAATGCTCAGTTTCTACTATCAAGGGCTAGAGGGCAGTCCTATGCAACACTCTTAAATTTTCAAAAGGCCATTGGGACAGACTTTCATTTAGCAGACTAATAAGGTATTTTGAGTTGCAAAGACCTGTGTCTTGCACACTAATGCCTAAATGGAATCTTTATTGTGCTCTGTGGACTCTAAATAAAAGCCTCATTGAACCTTTGGGTGAATCTTCCTTCAAGAACCTTTCCTAAGGTTTTCATGTTGTTCTTGCTGTCTGTGAGATGAAGGAGGGAGCTTCTATACTTATAGCAAGGCTGCATCAGGTTCAATTGCCAACCAGACCTTTTAGTAAAAAATTAGTGCCATCAGCTGCTCCTCTCCCAATCAAGATGCCCAGTTTCTGTCATATCCATCCAGTGGATGATCAGAATAGATCTTTATGTCTAGTTAGAGTTTTCTGTTTTTATTTACCAGCCTCTAAAGAGAATAAAAAGGGTAGGAAGTGTATTTTCCACCCCATCAAGAGATCAGCTAATATTTCAGCTTCCATTATTTCAGGGTGGGTTGCAGTTACTATCAAGAAAGTTGATCAGTCACATACCAATAGGGACGTTTCATTCATGAAAATTAAAGCCCATTAGGTTTGAGCCATTGCTACTCACGGGCCTATCTAATTCATTCATCTTTGGAGGATGTGATGAAAGCTGCTATTTTGGTGTTCTCACATTACCTTCTTCTTTTACCTTTACTCATTAGCTCATCAAAGTAAAGGCATATTTTTTCCTTGGGTCTGATTGTTGAAACTCTAAATATGACCCATGCTGATGCCATCTGGCAGTAGTCTTCTGCTCTACAAAGAGGATTAGTATTCCTTGTGTTTGTTTTTCTTTTGCCATTTGTGGGATCATCAGCCTTCCACAAAACTAATTCAGCTACATAATAGTAACAGGTGTGTATTACTGATATGGGGAGATGGGGGTGGTAAAACTAATTTTAATGATGCAATACCTACTATTGCTAGATTCTCTCATCCAACCTGGGGCCCTGAGTGGCCGAGTGGTCTAAGGCACTCACCCTTACGGATCACTGCCATCTCACCTCAGTCTGTACAGGTTCGAGTCTCTGATTCGGCCAATGTGTGTTTTTTAGAAAGCTTGCCAGTAGCTTCTCGTGGGTCGGTGGTTTTTTCCAAGGTTTTCCCCGAGTTCTTCCTCCACCATTTATACTGGCTGCCATGTATAGCCTATCTTGTGCTGAAAAATGGCGTTAAACCCTACAACAACAACAACTCTCCTTCAACCCCACTCTGATATTCCACTAGTTTAGGCTGTATCAAAGACAGTGTTTATGGGCCAAGTATCTGTGGGTTGGACCAGGAGTGACTTAGTGTTCTAGAATCTTCTTGTTCACCCTACTGGGTGAATGAATTCTCATCATATGGTATTTTCCATCCAGAAATGAGCCAGCTATGCAATAGCAACAGCTTACTATTACATCATTAAAATTAATTTACCCCCACCAAACAAAAAAGACTACATATTTCCAGCTCAGTGAGTAAACTGAGAGTTTTGTAATCCTTCACTTGAGTTAAACTATGAATTTGAGTAATAGTCCTTTGTATGAAAAGTTCCATGAAAGTTACTCTCTAATTTAAACTAATGATTCCAAGCTGTCATCCAGTATAGCTGCCATTGCTTAAGACTTAAGTGTCAAATTGTCATAATGATTCATGAAAAACTGGACAGCAGAATTCTAATCTTCTTTCAAAGCTTTTAAGGTTTTTGCAAGTTATATCAATTCATAATCAGATATGAAAATCCTTACTAAAACAAATTTTTCTACCAAACTTCACTGGCCAATGACTATATTTGATATAACTGCACATGAAAAAATCTATTGTCTGGGTAAATGCTATGAGATTGAAGTTCCTCATAATAAATGCATATCAGTTATATCATGAACAATGTTACCATCACCTTTATTTACCATACATGTGATTCAACCAGCAGTAGACTACAATTTCCATTTTAAATAGTCATCTACCACACCTACGTACCATTTTATAGTTGAAATTCACCGCTTTAGAAAATTACAAGAATTTTGTTTTAAAAAATTCAAAACTTGAATTAAAAAACAAAACATGGTATTTTTACTCATTCTATCAATGCTAAGCTCAAAATTTTCAAAATTAAGTGTCTGAGGAAGATTCTTCACATCTTTTGGCCAAACAGTATAAAAAATGAAGATCTACAGCAAAGGACAGAATCAACATTTCTTGTCCTGATTGTCAAGAAAGGAATATGAATGTGGTTGGGGCATGTATACTGAATGTCACTGGATACACCACTCGGGACAGCCATCCACTTGACCCCGGATGGAAGACGAAAGAGGATTCAGACCAAAGAGGCTTGGTTGAAGGGCTATAGAGAAAGAGATGAAGGAATGTGGACTGATATGGAACACCATCACACATGTGGCTGCAGACCGTCAGCAGTGGTGCTTTCTTGTCAAAGCCTTATGAGCCATCTGAGGCATGATGAGGGATGAGTGAGTGAGCATTAACAAATTAGAGAAACCAGCCACAACCAATGTACTGGGTACCGAAAATGTTCCACCAGTACAACAACCATTGTAATGATGTGTGGTGTACATGTAATAGGATCAGAATTGTTGAAGAACAGCTAATGTGTGTATACAGTAAGCTGTTAATTGATTACATTTTTGTTGTAATCTGAGGATTTGAAGGCCAAATGTGGGATTTTTTGAGGTGTTGTAACTATTAAAGGGATAAAAGGTGTCCTTGATGTCTTCTGAGCCTCTGTTGAACATCGACTGGCCTAAGGATGAAGAGAGATAACAAATGGTTTCAGCTGAAACACTAGAGTAAGTATTTTGGGTGTTTTGTTTGTTTAATTATTATTGTATTGTTTAAAAATTTGTAAGAGGGATATTTAAGGACAGCTTATAAATTTTTTTTCAATTCATGTCAATCACCAAAATATATGCCATCTCCCAATGCCAAGAAACCACTGGTTAAGAAATATTACAGGATCAATAATGTTTTGATATCAGAGTTCAGGTGAGTGCAGATGAGTAGCAAAGGTTCTGAGTTTGCATTTTGTGTTTCAAAGGTATGAATCTTTTGTATTTCATAAACTATTTGAAGTTTTCATGCACATAAATTAAGTTCATGTACATGATAAAATATGTCAGTTAAAAACATATTACAAGATAATTAATTTTAAAGTTAGGATAAATTATCCATAAAAGCATAAATGCATAATGTATTTTTTCATTGTTTATCTAAATTAATCTTGATGGGTTTTTTTATTTACAGTGGTAAAACTTCTGAACAGATTTTGGGATCTGAGCCATGAAGAAAAAGAAGCCAAGAAGGATGAGGCTCAAGAATACATCGGAAGTCCAAGTTAGGAATTTCCTCCACTGGTTAACATAGCTTAGAGGAGTAGTGGAGAGCAGTCAGCCACCTTTCCAACCCAGCCACAGGAAAACTGATGTTAGAACTTCTTTGCATGCTGAGCACGGTTGTCTTGTAATTGCCACATTCTAACACTGACACAGAGAGGAGATTATTCATTCTTTGCAAACTACAAAGTGATTCACTGACAGGGCAAAATTTGGACTAGAGAACTATTGAGAGCATGTTAAGTGTGAAGCTTAATAATCACAATGAATATCATCAATGGTTACCAGACAGTAATTGTGAAGGAAACAAAAAGTGCTATTGATGATTTTATATAAAAGAATCTTTGCAGTGAACTATAAGATAAACAACACTTTCATTTTTATTAATTGACAGTATGGCTCACTCATTAATGAATTAATATTGTAAAATTTTCCATCAGAATCCGGATCCGATTCATATTCAAAATTTGCCATTTTATTATTGTATGAAGAGAATATGTGATTATAGCAAATGATGTACTTGTTTTGTTTTCTATCCCCTTAAACCACATAAAATTTATGACAATAAAAAAATCTACTCCTTTAGAAGCCAATGTACTGATCACAATTTGTAAATCTGAAGGTTTGAAATCCAGGTTCTGTAAGAAGTATGATGTATTAGAATTAACTCGTTTTGTGTATGTTGGGACCTCTTCACTTTGGAGGTGGATTGTATTTTCCCATATGTTGGCATTGAATAAAGCATATAGGCTGTTAGATTCATCTTTTGGACATATTTGGTCCTTAAGGTTCAGAAATAGGAAGAAATCTTACCTGCATAATCACTGTCACAAGTTCGAAGAAAATCAGGATAATCAGTAGTATGATTGCCAGAGAACTTGGATGGGACACAGCACTCCATATATTAAAGCTCTTAGGAAAAAACAACTTATCACGTATAGAAGATCCTTGTATCTTGGACTCATAATTACCTTCCCTAACTTGAATGAATTTAGTTTCAACATCAGTTCCATGTTTCTTTATACCATGCTGTACACCACTATGTTGTTGGCAAGTCCATGCAAATGTAGCTAGAGTGGAGAAGAAACCTTCCAGAAATTCTTTTCCCAGACAGACATTTGTTGACCAAAGGGTGATTCCAATTTTACACTCTTGACATCTCCAAGCACCATGTGAGCAACTACCCAACCCAAGATTGAAGCAGAAAATACAATAAATCAATCGCAAAGAGACAGATATCCAATTACAGAAAGAACTTCAAACTGCTTTCCCCAGTAGTTAGTGTAAGAGCATACCAAATAAAAATCTTTATACTACTAGCTAAAAACTGCTGCTCCATTGACAATATATGCTCAGAGCCACAAAAAAAGAGGAAACAATAGAATCTGCTACACTTCCAAAAGGATCTGATTTTATCAAGGTTTTCAATAAATTTTGAAAGTATAGAAAGAATGGAAACTGGAGAGCCCCCTGATACCGCACCATGGAAACGTCCCTGAAGTCCCATACTTATAACACTTTATAAACATGTCTGACACCATAAATACAATCAAATTACTGAGGTTTAAAGGCAAATATTGATCAAATGAGTCTGACACAGAACAAGACCCAATAGCTCTCTGCCATCAGAACATTCTTTAACACAAATAAGAGTTTATGTAAAAAAAAAAATTATAAGCTGCAATAACATTTCAAGACGTACTGATATAGCATACGTCACTGGAGGAATGTCATAAACAAACTCCTCACAGCCAAATTTCAATATGACAGGCTATAACCATTTGTGTCCACATAAAACTTTTACACTTTCCTAAAAAATATCTTACCCCCAAGCACTTCTGTCAGTTAGTCTGATATTTGTCATCATATTTCAAGAGTGACTTTAATAATCACCATGATATCAGTGAGTGAGGAAAGAAAATAGAAGTCCTTTTTTAGAATACAATATTGCCTTTTTACTGATAACTGTATACCTCCTTCCATTCTGCCACAGAATTGTTCTCTGAGATGACCATCTACAGTTTATCACTTTTACTAAAAATTCTCTTACAACAACATCTGTGGCAGTGATTACTTTCCAGTATATTTGTAAAATAATACTCCCTGATCTCAAGGTCTAGACCAGAAATGGAAACTGAATAAGGCATGCAGGGAAATGTTTCAATCCCTCTGAGAAACAAATCCGACAGGTGATCATTGTGAAAATATGCATTCCTGATACTCTTATTTACTAAGATAATTGCAGGGGATACACTACCAACATCTTGGAGTTTTTAAATATGTCAACAATCGATAGTTTGATGTTGCTTTCACATATGCCATAAGGGAATGGGAAAAAACAGTCCCTAGAAATTTTTATGCCAATCCAGCTGCTGCAAGTTGGAATAAATAACATACCATATATATCAGGCTAATACTCACCATACTGATTAGAACAAGAAGAAAATATGTCTCCAGGTTGAACTCTTGTTCCTCTGTTGAATTTGTATGAGCCGCAGTCCTAAATAGAATGTCAAAAATAAAAACACCTGTTTCAGTCACCTAGTGAAATCTGATAAATTGGTCACTATCCTACCAGAAATTTGAAATATATTGGCTGAAAAATTTCTCCAAATATTCTTCACCTGAGAACTGTTGCTAATAATTCCATTGTATCAAAAACTAAAAGCAAAAAGCTTCCTTTAAATTTTAAAAACTGTCATTTGATCATATGGTGAAAATTCAAAAATTTATTGCAGAAGCTTTTATTGGGAAAGAACAAATAATAGACATCCTTTTTGACTTGGAGAAAGCTTATGACACCACATGGGTCTACAGCAATATAGGATGACAAAAGAGATGAAGCTTTCCATTGTGCATTAAGTCATTCTGAAATTTATATTGTTACGTGTAGGCTCATACAAAAGTAACAAAAGAAAAGAATGAAGTCAACAAGCTTTGTAAATTTAACAAAAATGATTTATTTCCCTAGAAAACAATGTAAAAAATAGAAAATAGGACTTACGGTTTGTGAATGTAATCCAAAATTTAATCCTAAGATTGAAAAATATAAGTCCTATCAGTAAACAGTTCTAATTGAATCCGGGTTTGAATCTCGACGAAATTCCAATATGGAGGCGATGACTTAAGATGATGTCTGTACTGATATTAACAGATCCTCGATTGAATCACAGTTTATAATGTTTTCTTTTAAAATTCCAGAATAAATTTCCACTGAATTTCTTTGTCCCAGAACTTTTATAAATACGAAACACTTGTGTAGTTTTCTAGAGAATGAATTATTAAATTCCAAAAAATAGATGAACTTCAAAACAATCGGGCAACAACAATTGAAACACCTTGTACCCTCAAGGTGTAAAGATACAACTGACAAAATTTCACTAAGAATGAGTATTAAACCCAACTAAAACGTCATTTCAGTCCTGCGTGATGGGTCACATGATCTCTTAACACTGAACAGCACAATAAAAAAATGCCATTTAGCATGTAGGCAATGGAAGAACTTAGCGAATCTTATTATAAAATTAAATAAAAAAAGTTGTTTACAAATTAGAGCTATCATGCACACAGACCATGACCTTGGTAATAGCCAGTCATTCTCACTCAGTGTTTACGAAATCTATGAACTAAAGTGAGTTAAAAATATTGCTGAAGAAATACTTTTATGTCCTAAACAGACTGAATTTACCTGGGAAAAATATCAAATCCCGTGAAAATAAACATTACAATAAAATGTAATGAAACAAAAATAAAATAAACAAAGAATTTAAAACTAACACACAAGTAACTAAATTACATATATGTAACAATATAAACTTTTATCATTCTAAAGGTTTTTAAAATTTTTAGCTCAGCTTTTTGTTTTGAAAAAAATGCAAGTGGAGATTAAATTGGGCTTTATACCCATCCTTCCAGCCAACCTTCCATTCATCCCACATTTATTTCTACACTATCACTGTCAGCATTCTGCATCATTATTTGGCAGAGTTATAGCCCCTCAATTTTGGACCCACCCACATTCATTTCCATAATTGAATCACTTAATTATTTTCAGATTTCAGCCAAATCTAGTGTGCAGCTTGATACTGATGAAATCTTGGCCAAGTTCCTTACCAACATTCTTCATCATTGTTTAGTAGAGTCATAGCCCCTGACTGTTCAATCCACACACTTCATTTTACAAAGTGACTTCTTTAATTATTATTGGATTTTATCCAAAACTAATATACAGCTTGATTTTCATGGGATGGCAGAGTTTTTGTATCATCGTTCTGCATATTTTAGCTGAGTTATATTCTTGATTATCAGACCCACCCACTTTCATCACCACACTCCCATATTAATGATTGCATTTCAACCACATTGTAAGGGCAGCTGGGTATTGATGAGGGCAGTGAAAGACAGGGTCATAGCAGCCAGGATATGTTGATATGCCCTATATATACATATTGTTTTTATGGTGTCAATTCAATGTTCAGAAATCATGAACTTTTGGAGGAAATCAGTAACATTCCAAGAGACGAATAATGTTCACTAAGCATGAATAGCTTACAGCTGTCACAGTATAATGTGGTGCCTTCATGAAGAAATACTGTAATAACAAAATAAAAATGATCTGTGAATTAAAAGATTCTCTGGCAATCAGCATAGATTACTCACATTTTCATTTTCAATAATAATTTTCATCTGATTTTCATGCAGTCCACTTTATGAAATTGTCTAAACAAGCATGAATGCAAATACTGGTGCATAAGAATAGAGTATTAAATAAATTCTTAAATATTCCAAAACCAGTTTCAACCAATTCGTCGACCAAAGATATCAGCATTAAACACATACAATCAGACACAAATTTGTGAAGAAGACCATGATCTACTGAGTCAGTTATATATTCATATTAGAACAGAACTTTCTGTGAAAAATTTTTTAAAAAATTTACAATTTCAGACTTGTGTATAATGTATTATTTGTTAATGTCCTAGCAAATGTTAGTCCTGATTAACTCTTCAAACTCTAAATCCATTTATTGAATTGCTATTTCAAAGATGAGGCATTTTCAAAGAAATTGTTCAATTAAAACTGCTCTCACATCAGGAAATAAATTTTTTTTCTCACCTTTTAAGCTTTGTATGTATAAACTTAGCATGAGGTCACAAGTGTATATTGATGTAATTATTTCGCGAAGTGAAACCAAAACCACAGATCAAACCAAACATGCTACCTGTTGAGCACATTTTAATCATTTTATATCCCTACTGCAAAATTAGAGAACTATTATTTTTCTGCTGTGTGTACATCTGCATGTACATGCATCAGCATGTCTGTGTGTATGTTCCAATTATGTTCTATTTCTTAGAGCCATAAAAGTTTGCACACATCATCATGGTCATATGTAGATGATTACATTAGATATAAAATGTGTAATTTTTACATATTTATTAGCCTTTTGTGTTCTTATTTTTGCAAATCCTTATTAGCACAAATTAGAATATTTCACTTAAGATAGACAAATAAATTTGGTGGACATATTTGTATGTATATATAGATTAGATTCTCTTGCCATTATAGCAAGCTTCCAAATTTGTGAAAGTTTAACATACTTGTACAGGTTGAAGTTTGTGTCATTGTTTAATAAGCAAGTGTATTATACATTGCCAGAATGATGATGTACATTTAATGTTTAAAATAAACTTTATCCACGACATTTTTAACTACACTTGATATTTGCTTTTCTGTTTATATTTAATTCATCAGATTACTACTGTGTTTTCTTTGGTAATTCAGTCGCATTATATTTTTTTTTATTAAATCTTGAATGTTACAAATAATACAATGACATTATGCTATGCAAATGTATAATATCTTAGGCATGCAGATGCAATTCAGAGTCATTTTATTCCATTTTATTTATGGTTATTTTGAATCATTTAAAGTTTTCTTCATCCTGTGATAATAATAATAATAATAATAATAATAATAATAATAAAGACTTTATTTAGAGAAGGTAACTCAATTAGTTACAAAACTAATCTGCCTTGAGGCCTTGTAGCTGTTGTGTACAGTGATATACAGTATATATATAACATGATGTGAAAAATCAGGCTTGACACTAAAAATAATTAAGTGATTTTAAAAATCAAAATACCAAGTCTGGAACATATGCACAGGCATTTGTGAACACATAAACATGTATAAAATATGAAATATCATCTTGCATGGAAAAATTCAACTGTGAAAATGATGCAGAAGTACAGAAAAGCAGGCGATATTTATATTACTAGAACTGTTCAAATGTCTTAAGATTTCATACATTTGAGACATCGATTATGAAAAGAAGAAATGCTAGGAGCCTGCCTTATGTCACTGGAAATGTTGTTCCATACCAGTGGAAAACTCTTTTTAAACAATTCCTTCTTTGGTCTTGGTATAATAATGTCATTTTTACTTCTAAGAGACTTTAAATTTGGAGTACCATCAGCATCTCTTTGGTGAAAGATATTGCTTAGATATACAGGAATGGCTTTTCTGGATACTTTATACATCAATTGGGCCTTTCTAAGAAATATTCTTTCATGTATTGTTAAAATCTTTATATTATTCATTGCATACTGAAAACTAGATAATCTTACATTTATGCTCTTTTTTTCAAATAAAATTTATGAAAGTTACTGAATAATTCCAATTGTTTGCTTACCAAAGATAAAAAATATAGAAATTATTTGACTGGTTTGATAAATTTCAGTTGATATAACCTGTCATGTAAAATACACTATGTCTGTCCTCTTGTTTTCAGGAGCATAGACGGAATGAGCAGTATACAATTTCACTACTTCAATCTTTCCCAAGCCGCAATAAGTCCAAGGAAATGCAGTCCAATAGGAGAAAAGCAGCAAAACTGTACACTTAGTTCTGATTGCTACAAGAAGCACATGTGGGCCTATCTTTTGGCAGGGTTACAAAATGAGTGAGACTACAGTTTTGTAACCACTTCGTGTTTTGAGAGTGACATAGAGGTTTAAGTTTCTTGTCCTGTATAGTAAGTGTATATAGATGTCATTGATTTGTTCAAAATTCATTATTTCTTTTGTATGTTGTATTTATATGTATCAATGTTATTCACTTTTTATTCCTAGATGTAATTAAAGCAGGATCACATTCACCATAACTTTTGGGGGAATGTTGTCAGCTGGCTAGCAAATATTTCAGAGGAGAGAAACAAAGACATTTTTTTAGCATGGCTGTATAGATCATGTGAGAACCAACTATTGAATTAATACGTTCTAAAGCAGTATGCCATTATGCTGCAATTTTATAAGTAGTTGAGTATTTTAAAGCCAAATATAAACTTCTTTACCAATATTGTTTATTGTCCTTTTGTTTTTCTTATTAAAAAAAATCTTTTTGAAAAAACTATGATTGTCACCACTCTCAACTTTAGCTTGCATTGTAATTGAATGCCTACATACTTATTTTCATCATCTGTTTCATATTATCTGTAACATGACATTTCATGTAAATACACACCTGACATTCATTTGCTGTTTTGATTGGATTACCTTGTACATATATTTCCAGTCATGTAAGTCTTATTTGTAAATAACTGCAGTTATTGTTACCATTGACAGCTATACATTGCAACCACAATAATTTTCTATGATGAGATAGAGAATTTGTATGGATAATCATTATGTAAATTTTGAATTATGTTTTGGAGCACAGTATGTTCATAATTGGTATTATATTTTCAGTATACATGATATTGATATTGGTTGATGAATCTCACTGTACATAATAATAATAATAATAATAATAATGTGGACTTAGTACAGCACCTAAGTTTTAGAAGCTCTAAGTGCTTTGCAATATTATATAACACAAAAACATATAAAAAAAAGATTATATAAACAAACACCATGAAATTACAAAACAAAAAAAAGTATGTACTGTCAAATTATCATGCTGGAGAAATTGGATTTTACTGTAAAATTGTACACTGCATTAATACTGATGGATGGATCATCTAAAAATCTTACTTTATATACACAGGGCTGATACTGATTGATTTTACTAAAGACACTGTACTGACACTGATGGATAATCTGGATCCTACTGTAAATGTATGCTGCATTGATTCTTGTTAATTGATAAACTGGATCTAGCTGTTAATTTTGCCTGTATTTGTATGGACAGATAAACAATTTCTATTTTTCTGTAAATATACACTCCATTCATTTTGTAGAATAAATAATCTGTATTTTACTGTACATATACGCTTGATTGATACTTGAAAATTAATAAACTAGATTTTCATGTACATATACAGTAAATGAATTCTGTTGAATGGCTAAACTGGATTTTACTGTAAACATACAGTATACTGAATTCTGTTGGATGGCTGATCTGGATTTGACTATACATGTACAGTATACAGTACTGAATTCTGTTGGATGGCTAATCTGGATTTTACTGTACATATACAATATTCTGAATCCTGTTGGATGGCTAAAGTGGATTTTACTGTAAATATACATAGGATTAATACTAATTGCTTCACTTCTTAATTGTACACATACTGCATTGTTGCTGATTGATGGACATTCTGGATCACAGTAAGTGTAACACTGGGTTAATTTTATACTAAGTCACTGTTAATCTGATTTCACTGTAAATTTTGGCACTGATTCTTACTAGAGGATAAGGATTTTACTGTAGATGCAATGTACATGTCAGGTAACTTGAATGGGTTCTTATAAAATACTGTATATGAGGCAGATAATCCTTGAACATGTAAATGAGGTAAACAGTTATCAAAAATTTAAAAACTTCCATTCACCCATTTCATGTTTTTTATTTAGATGTTTTTAGTTAAATAAATCTGATAAAACTAATTAATGGAGGTAATGTTTATCTACATTATTTCTATGTAAATTGTAAATTTCAATCACTGCAATGCAAGTTTTTATGTACCTCCACCCTTTTGCCATATTTGTTGGATGAGTGTTAGCCCATGTCTATCAGTCCTCTCATCTACATCCTGTCGCATCTGTAAATTAGAACTTTGGCCTCTGCTGTCATAAATAACTTGTGACTTGAGGTGAAATCATTTTGAGTGTGAGAATCAATATTAAGAACCTGCTCAGGTTGTTTTAGACCTTTTTCTTTAAATTATTACATGAGTTATGGCCCCTGTATGATTTATTCATGTGCATATTTTTTGAGTTTTATTTCCACACATAAACTTTTTTTAAGTGCTTCTTCAGCTAAAGTGAGCAGAAACTTTTTGAAGGGCTTCTTCAGCTAAAGTGAGCAGAAACTTTTTTAAGGGTTTCTTTGGCTAAAGTCAGCAGAAACTTTTTAAGGACTTCTTTGGCTAAAGTCGGAGCTTTTAATGATGTTTACTACTAAAAATACCTTGCTGAAAAGATTTTTGCCTTTTCTATCAAATTTGATATGAGTTATGGCCCCAGATTAGCTTTTAAGTTTGACTTTATTAATAGTTTTGTGTTTTTGACCTTTAAAAGACATGGGTTGAAATAATATTTTGTTTGAATCTTGAATTCAAGAAGACTAGCTTCAAGTTTTGATTTTTTTTCATTGTTTTATCATAACTGGACCAATTTATGGTCTGCTGTTTGATGTAGGGCTTTGCTATTGCAAATTAAAATAAGCTTTCTTCCAGTGCACCATATTTGCCAAAACATCCAGATTAAAAGAACACATTTATAGCTTGTATCAACTCCACTTTAATGCACCGTTACAGTGCACCCTCTATATAATAGGAGTTATTAGTGTGAAACGTAAGGGGGCTTTTACTGAGGGGTTTTCCAACAGTGATTTGTCCTGATAGTGCATTAAAACACAAAAATAGAATATTATATGATGTAAAATTACATCATAATTGGTTCTAATGAACTAAGTGTTAAATTAAAATAAACTTAATTGCAATGATAAAACTTAATTGGACCCATTTAATGGGATCCATGACCATACTTCCATTATGTTTAGTTATAATAGGGAAAGTGTTATACACATGGTCTTTATAGTGAGGGACCACTGTACTAATGTAAATCTTTAAATGATGATAAATAAACTGAATAAGTATGTACACAACATATAGAAGTGTTAATTATAATGCTGTCATTTAGAGCCATAAAATATACCATCTTATAGTGACATTGCCATATAATGAAGTAGATTATACAGTACTCCCTCATGATAATGCTGTCCATGGAAGTCATAGAGTATGCTACATTATAGTGAGACCACTTTATAATTAAACACGATACATAAAGCACTTTTCCAATAATACTGTCCATGAGAGTTACAGAGTATACCACCTTATACTGAGACTGCCTTATGATGAATTATATTACACATATAATTTTACTACAACTTAATGAAATGGGGTCCATATACTTGACTTATAACAGGAATCATGTTATAATGAAGGGCCTTATTGTGAGCAAGTGCTTTATATAAATCCTTCTTGAATTTCTTGCACATAAAACATTAAATATGTGCTTAGTGCTTATATTAATAATTTAAGACTTTTATACACTTTAATGGAAACACTTTTCTTGTGCATTTTTGTTTATATTACAAATATGGTGAATGAACATTTCAAATGCAGTTTGCACTTGACAGAAAAATCATGTTGAACTCAATATTTTATAGTTTTAACATTCCATTTAATTTCAACACATTAATTCCTTAAGTTCTCTTCTGTGCATGCAACAACTGATACAAGATATATAAAACAATCTTTTACTGTGAAGAACATTGTTTGGAAAATGTTGCATTGAGAAGAAGGGTTGATTTCTGTTGCACATAAAGTTTCACCCAGTAAATATATAAGATCATTTTGCATAGTATATATAATTTCTATACTCTTATTTTAAAAATTACTCTTTGTTACTCAAATATTGCTGAGAATTTAATGCAGAATCAAATTGGAAATGATAGTTCTGATTTGATTTTGTGAAAATGTTCTACGAGGACTTGTGTTATTTAACAAACAATATGCATAACATTGTATATATTTCAAAACTGACTTCATGTGAGAATAATAGTTTATTCACATCATAAAATGTGTACATATTTTATTTCAATTATTTGAACAATGAATATATTTCACAAATATTTTGACTGATATTTAATTACTGGTCTTATTTTATATATGAGACAGTTGTAGATATTGCAAATTATTGTGGGAAGGATTTATTGTAGCTTTCTTATTTTTCCCTGATACTTGACTTCCTTGGATTGAAACTCTTGTGAAAGAAAAGTTAAACCCATCATGACTGTATAAAGATAATGTTTGCCTGAGTGTCCTAAATTTGCATGCAGTTTTTTCATAAACATTGACATTTCATGAACTAGTGACAAAATTTTTGTAAATAGACTTTATATTTGTAGCCTATGTAGAAGAGATTTTTAATACATGTATTCATAATTGAACAATTTGTGTAAATATGAACTGAAATAATTGAAGGATGACTGGTTAATGTGAACTTTAAAACTTGTCTGTTTATTTTATACTTGTACAGATAATTTATTTAGATTGTATATACATTGAGAGAACTTGTCAATTTGAATTGCAATAGTTGATTTGTTGGACAGGTATAAATTCATAGTGAATTAAGAGTGATGGATTATTTCTGATCTACATGTACATGTATTATAATTTTTTAAGTACATAAGAGCTATTTTAGCATGTCCAAAGCATAGACATAGAATGACATTAAATACAACTTCAAACTAGTTTACATTATATTATGTACATTGGTGCATTGCATAGGTAAGAGTACTTTGTGTTGCCTTGTATACATTTCAGTGCTGTATATTGATTTTGCAAGGAAGTGCCATGTTTGCTTTTAGATAAATATCCAAGGACTCCATTGATACTTTTTTTAAATATGCCATGTTGTTTGAATTTGCAGTGAAAAAAATCCCAACCTTAATTGGAAGTTGTATAAAATAAAAAACTTGTTTTGTACATAACATATAGATTTTGGAATCTAAAGTAAGTGTAAAAATGTCAATCTATGCTTTTTTTCTAATACTTATTAAAGATCTCTACCTACATGAGTATTTTACACTGCATGCTGTTTATAAAGTTGATTCTGAATAGATTAAACATATTTTGGTTTTATGTGTATGATAACTTTATAGAGATTATATTTTGCTGTATATTGTGCATTTTTTAAATTTGGTCACTTTGCATGTAACTAGATTGCTCTGCATTGTGTCACTTTGCATGTATCTAAATCGGTATGCATTTGGTCACTATGCATGTATCTAAATCAGTTTACACTGGGTCACTTTGCATGTATCTAAATCAGTTTACATGGGGTCACTTTGCATGTATCTACATCAGTATGCATTTAGATACTTTGCATGTATCTAAATCAGTTTACATTGGGTCACTTTGCATGTATCTAAATCAGTATGCATTTGGATACTTTGCATGATCTATATCAGTCTGCATTGGGTTACTTTTCATATATCTAAATCAGTATGTATTCTGCTTGTCATGTGGAATAGCTATAATTGTAAGTCACTTAGAGATATTGTTCTGTGTATATTCTGTATATAGACAATAACTCTGGACTATTAGTCACAGTTCATAATTGGCTATTACTTAAATGCATTAGGTACATGTTGTTAAGATCATCACATTGCATCAAAGATGGCTGTAATTTATCCTGCAAACTCTGACCTCCAAATCAGTTATGTAGTTAAAACTATTTCTTTATTTTCTCACTCTGAATCCATTATAGTAGATTCTGTTAACCCTCATGAGCATGTTTTAAAAATGTGCACGTCATCGACAGAAAGGATTTATAATTATCCATTATGCAAATTCATTTCAGGATAATATGAAATAGGTGTTCAATGTTCTACTTGAAAACATTAACACTTTTTAACTTTTAAGCTTGCATCATAAATAGACAGCTGAATGTTGTTGTAAGAAACAGATTTGTATATATGCTGTAATTAGATATTTGCTTTCTTTTGATATAACAGTGTAACATAACATGGAAGAGTTTGTAGCAGGCATGCTCTGCATTGATTTGTACATCTTCAGTAAGATTGACTTTTTTAATTAGCCTGCATGTTTGTAATGAAGAAGGTATCTTTATCATAGAATCTTAAGTGGATAATCCAATCTTGCAGCCATCATGATGACTTCAGTTCATACATGGGTTTGTATTGTTTTTCTTATTGATTGTCATTTGTCATTCATATTTAAAATGTGTTATATTTATAAGAATGGTTGTTACTTCTAATGACAAAGTTGCTATTAAGGATGTAGGTTGTTTAAGAAATCCTTTATATGGTCATGGATATAACAGATTTAAAAACCTGTTCTTGATTAATGACTTCTGCTTTATGTAGAATAAGTTAATGAAAATGAGCCCTGTAAATAGGCTTGTAGATAGGTTTACATACTTGTTTTTAACATGAACAGTAAATAAAATTTAAGCTTCCTATTTTGTTTGCTGATAGACATAGTGTAACCTGTAGATATAAAACAGTAAGACACCTTTGCCATGTGTTGGTATTTTTTTTCAAATAAATTCATGATGTACTTTTTGATGTATTGATATACATGTATTTCAGTCATGGTCATTGAACAACTTAAAAAATTACTTGAAAAAATGAAAGACTAGGCCCCCCCCCAGTTCAGGAGACTTAACCATTATACATAAGCTCAAACTCTTTAATTTGTGTAGCATACTTACACTGTATCTACATCAGTGAAATTTTGCTGATAGAGGAAATGAAGAAAATCTAGAAAGTTTTATGATTCTAAATTTAGTTTAATCAAAGCAACAGGTTAAATTTTTCTGACAGTGAGCTTCATCATCAAACATTATGAGAATATGGGTCTAGGATTCAGATAGGCTGATGTATATAACATATGCAGGAATATACACATTTTGCTTCCATATTTTACCAAGAAAAGTGTAAATAAGATTAATTCACATAATTTGTAGCATTTTATTAAATACATATTAAAGTATTCAGCAGATGTTTTACCATCCTCACAAATATGAATACGCTGTTCTTTGACTTGAGGAACTAATTTTGAAGTGAGTGTTACGTAATTATTTCCCAAGAGAAAATCCTCATATAAGTACAAGTAAGAACAAGATAAGAAATCCTTGATTTTAAGTTTGAAAGTAGTTTGAATTTGAAGTTTGTAATTTATGTTTGTTACTAAAACAAAGAAATCATATTTTAGAGATATACAGGTCTTAAGCACATACCTAATGCATTTACTTTTGACATGATTGACATAGAGAGTAAGGCAAAATGACAAATTTATGTGTGATATTCGTGTACTATTAAATATAATCATATTCGTCTAAAAACGTATCTTGTATCAATTATGTCACTTGAAATTTGTACACCATAAGTTTGCAAGTCGAGTGTCCTTAACATTTATGTGAATTTATATTGTGTTTTTTCACTGCATTTTTCTATTGGTTTCATAAGGAACCAGTCCAGTTTATGTCATCATTGTCATGACTCTAGCTACAATAGAGAAACTTGAGAGAAAATGGATTCCAAAAAATTAAGAACATGCTGTTGATAAAGAATTATAATTTCACTTGCAGCACTTTTTGTCTCCTTCTGGGCAGGTCTCGTTTTCTGAATTATATCACTGAAATAAATAAAATTGATTTCAGTCAACATTACTTAAGAGTAAAATCACTCAATTTTATCTCATTTGTGTCATACATGTCTTTGGCAACCTATATATGCAAATGCTGGGAATAATATATCATGGCATATAACATTTAATACCACAGTATCATATAATTTGTACAGTGATATATATATATATATATATATATATATATATATATATATATATATATATATAATTTAATACCATGATGTTCATCAATACATATTGTGATAATTTATGTATAACTAGTTATCTGTGTCACTGTGTTGTGTATCTTGCTATTAAATAGTTATACCATAGTATGTAGTTATTATATAGACTGCTGTATTAATTAGTTTAGACCTCAGAATCAGATACTATATACAGCAGGGTGAATTCATATTTTGCTGTTTGTAATATGTATAAATTAAATCTTGTCTCAGTATCAAATAATATATACCTTTGTGTTAAATAATATAAACCTTCATGCCAGACACATTTTCAACCAATGAATGAAAGCTTTTAATAAGATTTTCTTCCAATCTCTTCCCTAGTTCAGTGTGCTTATATTTAAGAAAACTAAGGGAGAGAATAAAATTATTTTGTGCAGTTACTTAATGATTCAGCAATGGTGGCCTCCAAATCGGAGATACAAAAGACTTTATTCATCATTACTTATTTTGGGGTGACTGTTATACCATTTTAGGACACTTGATAGAAGTGGACCACTTTACTTGTTAACCTTGATGTATTTTATTTTATATCGTGGAATTTATTTATTATTACCATGGTGTGCATCAGTGACTGAGGTGTAAAATATTTAATATTGATTGCATTGACCTAGTCACTAAAATGGTACAGTGTATTTAACTATGAGTTATTAAAATCACATTATATATTATCAGTACTGTGGTGTGTGTGTGTGTGTGTGTGTGTGTGTGTGTGTGTGTGTGTGTGTGTGTGTGTACGTATGTGTGTGTGTATATATATATATATATATATATCAGTAATAATTGATTAATACAGTAGTATGAAATAAAATATACTGTTGATCATAGTCCCTGATCAATTGAAGTGAATAACTTGCCATTCATGTTCCCAACCACTTCTTAAAATGTTTTAACAACTTCTGCTCAAAGGGATGTAACTCTAATGCAGCTCAAAACCTGGAACATTTAAAGGAATTAACTCAGAAGTATCTCTGATCATGACATAGTATACAGACAGTTGAGATAAAATTAATTAATTTTTACCCTGAGAAGAACCAGATATAATCTTGAAAAACTTAAAACAAAATTCTGAAGAACCAAGATCAGAGAATTTGAAACCTCCTGGTGTTCAACTGTGAATGTAGTTTTTCACAGTAATGGGCTTTTGTTACTACATTGTCAGTAGGCTGTTAAATAATCGAGAAATTAACAAAATTTTAATGCTTTTTAAAGCCATGAAGTATGTATTTTGACTAAAAATTACTCAGAGTTACAGTGATATACCACAATGTGACATAGCATATTTATTAAAATATGTTACCAGGGCCTTAGAGCAAATCTGAGTGTATTTTTTACTTCTTTCTTCAAATGTATGCATTTAGTAGAAAATTAAACAATTTTATCCTGTTTCATATATATATGCCATATGATTGAAAAAGTGAACTACCTGCACATGCCATCTTTTGTCTAAGTGAGGAAATTATATTTTACAATAAAATCTAAAGTTTAGAAGTGAAGTAAATATGCTATTTAAATTTTTTGCCTCCTTTAATATAAATGTCCTGATATAGGTATATGGTTTGTAAGATAAATGAACCAGTATAGGCAAACAGTTTGTAAGATAAATGAACCAGTTTAGGTGTACAGTTTGTAAGATAAATGAACTAATATGGGCATATGATTTGTAAGTCCATTCAACATCAAATGGAAAGGTAACTATATTATATGCAGTTGAAACTGTGTGAAAACAACATGCTTATGCTTATATGCAATAATACGTTCTTTTTTTAAAATTAAAACATTCTTATGTTTTAATTTTTTGTGGTTGTTTTTAAATCTAGGCTATGTCATATATACATGACAAGGAATTAAAGAAAAGGAATAAAAAGATAGAGCCATAGTGTAGAGAAGCATGATTTTAAAAAATATTTATCACTTATTATCTTTATAATTAATTAATATTTGAAATATACAGTAGATTACTTGATAAAATTATACTTTTCTGTTCATGTTTTGCACATGTTTAACAGAATTTGCAGATTATATGAAATGGAGAATAGTTTTAGCAATAATGTAGGTGTAATTTTTAATTAAATTAGTTTTTATTTTGAGGTTTATTTAGTGGAATCAGGATAAAGTGATTACTATCAACTTGAATTTTAAGATAATTTAGCGTTTTTTACCTTGATCAGTTACTAACCCAGTAGAAGATTAACAAATTCAAAATAGATAAACTTTTAATCAAATTTGCAGAATCACATGACCATTCTATGAGTTTTGGGAGGTTCTGGGAAAGAACTTGTGTACATTTGACTTGGTTATGGATTTAGTATTAAAAGGAAATTATCAATTTCCCATAGCAGAGAAATGTTGATGGTGCAGATGGTTATTATTATTACTGTTTTGTAGTTGCTACAGCAATGTGTGTATTTTGGTGAGAAAATTCACTAAAACAAGAAAAATAAACTTAACCAGATAACAAGATTACATGGGTTACTAAGAACTTGCCCATGTGTCAAACATACTTTGTATAAACATAATATACAATTACATTCATGGATTGCTAGGAACTTGTCCATGCATCAAGCATAACATTCTATAAACAAAATAGCATTATACTGAATGTTACTCTTCATATACTTTCACTCAAATACAAATATATAATGTTTTTGAAAATGGTTTTCAAGCAGTTGAATATTGTTGACCTAATATAAGATGCATTATACTTAATGAACCATAGGAGAACCTGTCAATGAAGGCACTATCTTTAACTGTTTATTGCTAAAATGAGTGTTTATCGATTTCATTTGACATCCTTTCAGCAATCTTTCAGCAGTATTTTGTAATTTAATCAGGTAACAGTATTCACTTACATTACCATACAGACTGAAAGAAAACTGTCAACCGCAATTTCATGGTTACATTTTTCACATATGTTAGCTATATTTGCAGCTTTACAAATGAAACTACCAGATACATTCTCAGAGGGATTGATTAATCATGCTAATGAATGGGTAGCATTATAACTGCTCAGGAGATGTATCAATTGGTAAAGTAGAACAATTCATATTGCTGTATTGAATCAAACTTGAACTATGATCTAACTAAATTGTCATGGTATTTTATTAGTGCTAATTTTTGAGTAAGTCATTGTGATCTTTGGGAGCCATTGTATAAGTACATGTATAACCAAGAAGACTGTTACAGAAGAGTGATTTCTGCCCAATTTCTATGAGCAAAATATTTGTATTCTTGAAAGGTGTCAGTCCATAAGAAGATTATACAGGTTATCTGATCATTTTAATGCATGTCAAAATGACATACTGAAGGTTTTTGACTTATTCATGGTTGGTATTTTGCTGTATTCATGCTTGGGTTTTCTTGTATCTTCTTAACTGGTATTTACAAGAACAAGAGTGTTGTATTTTCCTAGTTATTTTCTGCAGAAATGATCTAAATGACCTATCAGGTGACTAAATAACTTGAATTAGACTGACAAGTAAATATAGTGGAATGTCGGTAACTCAGACACACAATCATTTTGATAGGTGTCTAGTTTAAGTCATCATCCTGTGAGCTTTAAAAAAAGAGAGAAAATAAGATTCTAGTGTATATGCTATGTTTTATTAAAATTTGTATTACAGATTATTTCTCTTTACTAGTGAAAATATGGAGTCACAATTTTTGACAACTTTGATTTGGACTTCTAATTTATGTAATGTATTGCTACCATGGATGATGTAAAATAATTTTAAAGTCTTGACAATGAAATTCTGGCATAAAGTGAAATTTTTTAAACTGTCATAAATTGGGATGGGGCTGTCATTTTGGATATAGGTTTGGGTCAGTTGTTTTATTCCAAAAACTATCTACCTTTCTTCAGCATCTTGTTTTATTGAAACCATCTTTAAGAACATATGATAATTGAATATTGTCTTGTGTATTGTACAGTACTATCAGTTTTAATTAGAGTGTACACTCTGTAATTCATATTAATGATTTGTAATATACTTCAATCATAATAGCTGATTGTATGTAGTAAATAATGAAATATGTACCTCATGAGAGCAATCTTGATAAATGACAATACAGTGGAGTATATTGAACTTGATAACTGCAGCCATCTTTAATAAATTGAATACAGCGGTGTATATTGCACTTGATAACTGCAGCCATCTCCAATACATATGAGATATCTGACTTTGTTTATAACAAATTTAAAAAAGTATTTTAAGGTAAGGAAGTTTTTTTGTTCCAATAAGAAATAGTTACATTATATGAACGGGACAATATCAGAAGATGGGAAAAATAAAACCTTGTTTTTCCGTGAGTTGTCAGTATTTAAAATTTATTAATAATTAATGAAATATGAAAACAATTCACCTAAACAGATATGCTGTTCAGAACGTAAAATATTGATCAATTCAAGAACTTTTTGTATTAATCTGACTTTAAGATGGAAAAAGTTAAAAACTTCAATGTCTAGCATTGTTTTGTTGTAACCATATAAAACAGCAGGATACAGTCTGTATTGTAGAACAGATTTTACCAGATTTGCAGTACAGTAATCTCCATAAAATACATTAATGGATGAGTCAACCTATAATGTTACTGTTTCAAAAGGAAGTGTCCTAAGACTCGCAGAGAGCATATTTGCTTGCTCGGAGTGAATAACGGATATATTTCATAGAGGGGGTGAAAATATAAATTTTTCACTTATGAGATAACCCATTATTCACATTGAGCAAGCAAATTATCTTTTTATTGTATGATCAAATGTATTGGCTAGAATATGTATAGCATGATGAAGTAGCAGATTTCTTACTGTATCATGTGCTATAATATCAGCAGTTTGACATTTATGTTCTACTTTGTTTACTGTACATTCGAACAAAACATAATTCTCCATTCCAGTTCAGGGTAAAACAGCACATTAAAGAAATCAAAAATGAAGGAAATAAAGCTCATATTAGCCCATTGTTGGACTTGAACTAGGATCATCTATGTGCGAAGATGCCATATTTACTACTAGACTTTGTAAGCATCATTCACAAGTTTTGACATTTCTTGGTCCTAATGTTATCAATGTCTAATGATAGGCAGTGAAAAATATTTACTCCTATTTCTCTCCAGAGAAATATTAAGATCATTTCTCCCAGAAAACCCAGTAATTTGTGGCATAGCTTAAAAATAAAGCATGTTCAAAATTAAAATGTCTCAAATTTTGGTTCTATTGATTTTTAATAATGTTAATGTTCTATATAAAGGGTTAATTACCATCTAAAACTAGGTATGTTGAATATAAACACTTCCTTAAATTCATTTTAATTCATAAATGTTGAAAGGCAGGTCTCACTGATTGCCATAATGAACATTAATGAAAACATTGCAAAATCTTGTTTAAACCCTGATATCAGAAAAAAGTCTCCTTCTTGAAATTCAGCCAGTTCATTCTAAAAAAATTTTCTCAGTACAAGTCAGTTTCAGTGTATACACACCACTGTATTTAAGTTTAGGACATGAGCTACAACTCATTTTCAAGGTATACGCCACTGTATTTATGCTTATGAGCTACAAAGCAGATGGACAAGAACTTGATTTGCTTGCACACTTGAATTCAAATTTTGAGTTTTCAGACTATGATTTGTTTTCTTTCATATGAGACTGTCTTGATTATTTGGATGACATTGTCTTCCATTAAGGAATAGCTGCCAGTCTCAAATGTTCTGAAGGTCAGCCATTTTGTAAATGAATATGTTTATTGATTGTTTGTTTTTTAAGTTGATGCTAATGTTGTATTAAGTACCATGTTGTTGACAGTTCAGTAGCTCTTGTATGATGGATTGCTCTTATTTCAGAAGTAAAATGGTTTTCTTTTGTAATAAACATATCTGACAAGAAGAATGCTTGTTCATGCTTTCATCTGACAAAAAATTTTGTTCCACACAAATCTCTTTTACACTAGTATTTCATGCTGTCACTGTTGAAAATTACCCATCCACCCACCCCAATTACAGTGCAACCCATGGAAGAAATCCAGCTCTTTTAGCAGTAGACCAGTTAGTTTCAGCCTGACAGTGAAAATACTTGCTTTAAATAAAATAGAGTGAATTACATAATTTAAATAAACAAGTTCTTTCCAAAAGAATCTGATGATTATATCAAGCTCTTCATTAATATTGGAAATCTTGAGAGCATGGAAACTGGCATCATTACAAGCCATGGGAATCAATCTGCTGTGCATCTTTATGACCCATAGCTTCCTGTGCTGAGGTTTCCTCATTTTTCATGAGCACGTATCGATAAAAATGCAGCATCAAAACCACAGTATAACAGTCTCCTACACATCAATGAAAGTACACATCAGTCAATAAACGATTGTGCTTAGAAAAGAAACTTTGATTGGCTCACTCAGAAAGCATGAAAGGTCTTGTTATATCACAATGGCAACAAAGTTTTTCTAACTTCCCATGACTTTCCTGAGAAACAAGGAAATCTCAGCACAGGCAGCCATGGGTGATGAATGAGCATAGCGTGGCTTGCAACAATTGAAAACTGAAGACACCCCCACCCCACCCCGATATTGTGCCAAGGAAAATTCTCAGATGTTCTGTACCTCCACCTCTTCCATAGTGGCCCGAGTGGTCTAAAGTGCTCACCGTTCCGGATCACTGCCATCTCACCTATGTCGGCGTGGGTTCGAGTCTCAGGCTCGGCTAACGTGGGTACGTGAGAAGGCTTGCCAGTAGCTTCTCGTGGGTCGGTGGTTCTTCCCGGGATTTTCCAGGGTTCTAAATCCACCATTAATACTGGCCGCCATGTATAGCCCATCTTGTGCTGAAAAATGGCGTTAAACCCTACAACAAGAACAACAACAACAACCACTTCCATAAATACGTCCAACACGAAAGTACAGTGTTTAAAGGCAGTTAATAGCAGACAGAGTACATGTTTACTACTTTAGTTCATTCAGGTCAGCATTGTAAATGATATCCGCATCTGCAGCTCAGTGAATTTTCACTTGAGCATCTTGAAATAATTTACAATTACCTAATACATTTAATGCATGAATGATTTCGGCACCATTTGCATTGACATACAGGGCAACACAAATCATCCAGTACATGCTGAAGAAAGAGTGGTCTGTGTACGTGTAATCTACCATATTGATCCTGAAGTTATGGAATAGTCCATTTGTTTTATAGAAGAATGAGAAGTTATGGGAGCCACTGCAACGGATTGTAAACACAGTGAACGTTTTAACGGATTGTAAACAAAGTGAAAGTTAGGTATTAGGAATTCCTCCGACAATTCTAATTTTAATGAAAACTTGAAAATATTTTTGGTCAGTTTTGCAAAACTTTTAACAGAAATGGGTAAAAAAAACTAAAATTTTCAGACTTATCTAAATGAAACGTATTCACCGAGAAAATTTGTATTCTGATTATAATATTTATTTTTATTTTTATTCTGATTATAATATTATTATTTATTTTTATTCTGATACAATTTTTATTTTTTGTGGAGTTGCAACCCATGTAACTTGGATGGTTTAAGGCAAGAATGTTCATGATTAAGAATTTGATCTCTATCACATATTGCCGTAATATGTTCTCGTTGCAGTTCATTTAACTGTACCTGCGTTAACAAAAATTCTTCATCGCCCTATTCATCAATAAGTATATTAACACTAAATTTTTCTGTGTGGGGAAGTGTCAAGATTGTTCTGACGGCACTTTCGAGTACGTCTTTGTTGTATACAAAAACTCTCACGTGTTGGTACATTATATAATACCACACCAGCAAACTTAGTCCGAGTTTCCTCTGACCCTTGACACCCCATTTTTGATATTTGGTTTTTTATGTTGGGGTGTACACTCGGACTACCGTGACAACAGCGGATTATGACATAGTTGATACAATATATACAATTATATCAGTAACAACGACACATGTGCGGTATTTCTGTTTTGGTTTTTTTTTTTTGTTTTTGTTGTTGTTGTTTTTTTTTTGGTTTTTACTTTATACTTGTCGATGAAATGTTTCAGTTGGGTGTGCCACGAACACACTTGCTCCTATTTAAACCATTGAACGTCAATCGATTGGTTCATTATTATTGTGTAATAGGAACACTTTAAGCAGGTGGTACGCTGGCGATGAATTCAAGACACCATTAGTAAAACACGGTGGTGCCTCTTTCTTCGGGTTCCGCCACAAATGTTTCCTCGTCGTTTTGATCAAGTACTACTAACATAGATCCAGAAGATCCAGTTAGTGGATAATGCCGTGAAATTTTAGTAGATATTTTAAACGTTGTAACGCCGATTACTGAGGAACTGTATATGCCAGTAATCTCAGCGCGATGTTTGATGGATTTATTGAGTGGTGTCCATAATGCTGATCCAGACTCTACTGCATGTACTACACCATCGGTAATCTTTTTGATATCAGATAGTTTAATATCAATAACCGCTGAATTTCCAAAAAATTCATGAATGGTTTTATTTGTGTTTCTACGAAAATTTGTAAACGCGGCTACATGAGTAGCAAATTCAGATCTAAATGCGTTCATTCCATCATTAATGGTCATTAACGAGGTCATCATCGGGATGTTGCTATTGTCGACATATTTCTTCGTTGCGGCGTCCTTGCTTGATTTTGGTTCTTCAAGACCAGCAATTTTATTATTAGCCATATTGAGAGAACCAATCATTGTATAACCGGCGGATAGTAATCGATCATTGATCTCAGTTCTGATCATGGCGTCATTGTTGTCTACATATTTTGTTGTTGCCACATCATCGTCTGATTTTGGTTCTCTCACATTGATAATTGTAGTTTTGCTCATGTTGAGATCGCCATACATAATATCTCAATTCTTCTGATGCATTGAGCAATTTCTCCCATGAGTGTTAAGATTAATTCCTCCGAGTTTTCAAATTTTACCAATTTTAGCAAACACCATCAAGTTATCTTTGGCCACATCTGGAACTTGCACAATAATATCTGTCAATGGGATATTGTTCGTCTTTATTCGTCCTTGTTTATCCTGAAAAACAACAACTTTATTTTGGTCCACATTTGCGAGACTCAAAAAATTAGAGAACTCATTTTTGACCTGGTCATGAGTTGCATATTTGGATAAGTCACCTCCGGATTTGCCCCATCAGATCTGCTGTAAATGTCTACCATTGTACATTATATTATGACCTATTTAAAACGTGGACGACGTGGTATACTCATGTACGACTTTATGAGGTGGTGTCAGCGACCTTGACACAGCTTCGAGTACAGCAATTACTTCACGGCCACATATTGGGGGATTGGTTATTGTCCGTGTTGGTAATGTTGAATACCAGATCGGAGTTTGAAGCCCGCCTACATATTTTAAAAATTCATTTGGTGGTGCTGACCCATACGAATTAAAATTAACAACTCCACGTGGATCAGTCGCGTATGCAACCCAATGAGTACCTGGACCAGAGCTTCCATCGAGATTAATGATACCAGTTTCAACGTTGTTTTGTTGTTTTGGTAATTGATCATGCATAAAAACACCTCGGAAGTTTTTGATGTTTAATTTTTTAGCTGTATCAAGTAAATAAAAATTGGACATGGGAAGCATCAGCAAAGTTTCCCAGGAAGTCTTAAACCTTGACCGTACCATAAATGAGGGGTTCCTGGCAGTCTTAGACCCAATCCGTGAACGGATCGCCCTTTTTTGGAATTCTTTATTCCGTGGCCTGCTGCTTTCTTTAATGCCATACCAGCAGCAGTTCCAACAGCACCAAGTGCAGCTGCTTTTGCAACAGCTGGGGCTGCAGCGGCTATCAATGCTGGTATAGCTGCTAGAAGTGGAAATATACCACCCGTCTTAGCGATGTAGCTAATGGCACCCGCAGAAAGATTAAGTCTAACACTG